>CAJPEX010001838.1:0-40101 GCA_905338405.1 Notodromas monacha
CCCCCTCCTCACCACGCAGTTGCGCAAGCCATGTAGTGACAACGTGGCGCTACGTGCCTGTGTAAAATGGCTCGGACGCTGGCGTGAACTCCTTCCAGGCTGTCGCTAAATCGAATAATCCAGCATGGCGCTACTCTGCGCTAGCCTGAAAACTTGTTCTGCGCCAGCAACGTAACCAATCCGTTAGTTGCTTGCTAGACTTGGATGTTGCGGCATCCATTTTGAGCATGTACGTGGGAGGTTCTTGTTTCGAATATTTCGACCTTGTAAAGCCTGCTGTCGGATGAAGGTTTTTCGCGAGAGAACGAAATCGGTGCGGTTCAGAATCCATCTTGAGGTCCTGCGATCTGGACTGGTGCGAAAGACGAACTCCATTCTGTGTCGCGAGTTCTCTTAACCCAGTTCTTATTCTGAAATGAGGTTACCTCCGCGTGCGGATAGAACATATCATTTCATTGTATCTGTGAATCGTCCCTACAATGATGATAACCTTATTTCCTGTTTTCGAGCGAACACCCTCAAGGATTATTCCGGTTCCAACTTACACTATCATGAGCGTGACGGAAGTGTTCTACACTGCTTAATTTAATTAACCATCGGCTGAGAGGAACAGGTTGAAGGTCTTGAACTCTGAAATACGGCGCGGTACTGTGTAATCCCATGTCCATCGATCATGTGTGATCACCATCTAATTTCAGACGATGTCGAGTTCGTGGAATCCGGCGATTGATGTCGGAAATCGCGCCTTACGTTGTGAACAACGGAGTACTGATGAAAAACTATTCTGGATGCCATCGAGATACATACGGTGTCAATGCGGTTGTTTTGGTTTTGGACTCCGTCACTGGCTACGCGCAGGCGAATAAAATTCCGTGAGTTTACTAACATTATTCGTGCGAGCTTGACATGATGATCAATGATCTTACCATCTTTCGAATGAATAAGATGATTTCTCAACTTCTCCTGAATTCTTCTCACGAAAACCTTTTTCGATATTTGCTTCCTCCGTTCACTTGCGACGTTTATCTTTTAAGGAGCTGGCTGCGGATATCGCTTGGAATTGCCATTCAACCGTGTTTTTTCGACGACCCTACTTCATGCCTGCCTAGGTTGTGCCAGCTGGATCAGGTTAGTTTTGCTTCACGTGGTAGTCTTCTGTTTCACAGTGATGAGAACCTCTTAGGACACCTTCTGATATACCATGAGAAGATCAATAAAGTCCTGACAACTGTTTCGATCTGCCATGGATTGCATGTGCTCCATACGAACCGACTAAATCTTCGATGGATTTTGCAGGTCAATGTCGCTTCTGCCAGGATCTGTCTTGACTAACGTTCGCATTCTTGGAGGCATATATTGGCCTGGATTACTCTCCCGGGCGAACTGTTGACCGAATTTTTACTTACACCGAGAAGTGTTGCGAATCAGGTTAGTCTTACATTACTTGGAATTCGTCCGTTTAACCGTCGTGATGATAACTCTTAGGACACCTTCTGATGATTAATGAGAAGATTTTTTTTTGTACTGAAATTTTCTATTGCCAACCTTCGTCGGTTCCATTCCGGTACTTCTCGATTAAAGGTGCGAATGATCTTGCAGGGTTTGCCCCAGCCTTTGGAAGTCTCGTTCCGGCCCGTCGCATTTTACGATGAAGGTACGCATCTAATTATTTCTGTTTCTTTTTCTAAATGATGAGTTTACACAGACCTGTACCGAATTTCGTTGAAGATATCCTATTGCCTATCTGATCAAGATTTTCTGTGATCTTCTGGTGTTTCCTCGCGCCATGGAACTGACTCTTTTTTCTTGTTTCAGTTGAGCTGCTTTGATGGAAGTTCATACCGTACTCCAACGAACGGATGCTGTGATGAGTGGGTGAGTTTGAAAGCAGTCGTATGTTATCCACGCTCTAAACGCCACGCTGCTCTGAGTTGCCTTTTGCTCATAGCAGTGCCACGGGTATTCACCCGCAGTAAGAGCAATATTGAAAGCCTCTCAGGAAGCCTCGGATTTGGTATTCATCTGTCCGAAGTGCCGTAGTAGAAGGGAACATTCAGTTTCGAATTACTGAACGTAATTCGAGAATAAGCCGCAAATTTTCAGACGGTTCATTCGTCCATGTCATTGCCTAGCGATCATTTGAGTCTTCTGGGTTTCTGATGGACTTCTGTATTTGCAGCCGTTACGACTTGAACTGAGCGCGCGTCAGCAGATCCAGATACGATCTTTTTCGGTGAGTTGGTAACTTTTCTTGTTCTTTGAACCTCTCATTCTTGGCGCGTTCGGCTTCTGAATAAGTCGAACGCGAATGTTGGGAGGGAAAGAAAATGTTACGTTTCTTCGGTTACGATGTCCTCATATGACGCGTTACTATCCTCTGAGCGTTGCACATTCATCTCGGAGCCCAATCGAGGAAGCTCATGTGGGCTACCTTAACTGTTAAAAAGAGTTTATTAACATTCAACTTAATTTCTAATCCCACGCCGATTTTTATTCTCCGTCGAGTATATACGATAGCGAAGTATTATTTTCTGGGGAACCCGGAAAGGTTTTTATAGCGAAGAGTCGTTTTAAGTACGTAGTTGCCTTTCACTAGTGTACCAGACTAGTGTTCTGATTAACCCAGATCAACTTTCGATCTACGGTTGGTCATGTAACGCAAAGAAGGTTCCGGTTAAAATCGTCATAGCATGAATTACTCTACTTTTATTGATCGCGGAACTGAGTCAGTTGAACTACCGTCCGGTCGAATATACGTCATTAATGCTATGAACACTTCCAGGTTGACGACTGTACTTCAGCAGAGTTCGGGCTTGACGATCGCTCTCCCCATTTTAGGTACGTATCCTTCATCTCGTAGCTATTTTCTTAGTATGATGAGTTAACGCAGACCTGTACTGAATATCTTTGAAGAAAACTCAATGCCCATCTGATAATTCTGTAGTACCTAACGTTGGTCATTTCGCCTTGCAGTAGAATTTGACCATATTTTCCTTGTTACAGTGACGGTCGTTTCGATTGCTCGATGAAACGTACGGATTACCTGATCCTGCCATCAGATTAGGAAGAATCTTCGGTTAAGGTGAGTTCGAAAGCAGACTAAGTGTAGAAGGGGAAATTCACGCTCTAAACGCCACGCTGTTAAAAGTTGCATATTGCTTAGAACAGTGCCACAGGTATTAACCTGCATTACGAGCAAAATCGATAGTCTCTCAGGAAGCCTCGGATTTGGTAAAAATCTTTCCGAAGTGCCGTATGAGAAGGGTACATAATATTTCCAAATAACTCGAGCTGTCGTTAACGTTGATGTGTTTTTGATAGTATTTCGTCTTGTTTCAGGCATCCCAACCTTAACTTCGTTCCGTGACCGGGAGGCTACCCGTTGAGAACATGGTGAGTCAGCTTAAGAATCCTTTCAAATCCTCTCATTCTTGGCGCGTTCGGCTTCTTGAATAAGTCAAACGCGAATGTTGGGAGGAATAGAAAGCTGAACGTTTCTTCGGTTACGATGTCCTCCAATGACGCGTTACTATCCTCTGAGCGTTGAAGATTTGTACCTGGGTTGAACTGTGGGTGGATCGTTGAGTTGCGTAAACTTTCAGTATCGTGTTCGAATTAGTCGATAAAATACCGAATTTCTCATATTTAAGTTATTCATTTGGAGGACAACTTTTTTCCTGTTTTATCTTGCAGAAGTCTCACTCGAAGTCGTCCGTTGAGTTCTGATCTTGTCGAAACTTGCGGTAATCGCAGGGGTTGTTCGCGAACCCGAAAGATGTGGCTTTTAGACTCCCGTACAGCATGCTCGGTAAGTTTCCTCGTTGATCTATCGCTGAAGTACAGTACTGTAGTTACAGTGATGATTTTTATTGAATTTCTTCATACGAGAGAAGCTGGTCTTCTTGATGAGATACTTCGTCATAGTTACCCTGAGCTTAATTCGCTGAATTACCCTTTATATCGGAAATCTATAGGCAATTTCTGATTTCAATTCGTCTGTTCCGTTCCCAGGATCTACGATGTGTACAGTACTTCGTGAATCTGGAAGCCTAGGATAACTGGTCACCTCCACTCAGGTAAGGCTGTTCTCCGAATGCACATTGAAGTATTTCTCCCATCTGATTAAGCCAGCCAGTCGTCGAGTATTGTAGACTTTTGGTGTGCTCATGGTGGGGATATTATGTGGGTATGTGTGTAAGGGAATGGACACTTTCATGATCTACTTCCCTAAGTAATATCTCGTACATTCCTTAATCCTAGAGTACTACTGGGAATCAAAAATTCAAAATGTATTAGATCGCATACGATGATCTCTTCGAATTTCCACAGGTTTCTTGGACTGGGATGCGCGCCCATGTACTTCGTATCATCGACAAGACTAGAGTTCGTGTTGCTGTGCTGAAGTTTTTCTCAACGCGATTCTTTTTGGGTCAGCTGATGGTACCTCTTTCTTCTTCTGAATTTCAGACACGTTTTCTATATTTTTGGGTGTATGAAAGTGCCACCTTCTGCTTTGGTGGTGATTTTCAAATATGGGTGGTGAGTATTGATACTATTTCATTTTTAACCACAAAACTCACGAGGCACCTTTTTCCGTAGTTAAATTCTTGGATGTCATCAAGCCCTTCTGCGGCATTCTTCCGGAAATAGCTAAACCCGAGCGGAAGGTAATTCGTTATTATTGTACCGTTAAGTTTCTCCAGAATTTAATGGTTTTACGTATGTTTTGCAGATCCAGTTCCGCGAGAAAGTACTATGGACCGCGATCACGCTCTTCATTTTTCTAGTTTGCTGCCAGGTATGCAATCCTATTCCCGAAAATTTTCCGTGACTAACCGATTGTGGCTTGTTTTAGATTCCGCTGTTTGGCATAATGAGTTCAGACTCGGCCGATCCATTTTACTGGATTCGTGTAATTTTGGCTTCCAACAGAGGAACCTTAATGGAACTTGGTATTTCACCGATTGTAACCTCTGGTCTCATTATGCAACTTCTTGCCGGTGCGAAAATCATCGAAGTCGGAGACACGCCGAAAGATAGAGCGTTGTTCAACGGTGCTCAGAAATGTAAGCTTCCTGACCTAATTCCATATGTTCCGATATGTACAGCAATACTGTAAATGTGAGGTTATCCTCATGACTACGATCCGAGAAATTCCTGTTCAGTATTACAAGCCTTTGCTCATTTGACAGGAATCGGCATGAAAGAATATTCTAAATTTAAATCTCCACTTTAATCCTGTTATATCAGCAGTTGACAGACACACTAACCAAGTTCGAAATGAGAGATGTCCGCGCTGAAATGTCCCGTGAGCCTGGTTTTGAAGTGATCTGTTATTTCAGTGTTCGGTATGGTCATCACCGTGGGTCAAGCTATAGTATACGTGATGACGGGAATGTACGGAGATCCGGCTGAAATCGGTGCCGGAGTTTGCTTGCTCATCGTTATTCAGCTATTCGTCGCTGGGTTGATAGTGTTGCTTTTGGACGAACTCTTGCAGAAGGGTTATGGGCTCGGATCTGGTATCTCCCTTTTCATCGCTACGAACATCTGCGAGACGATCGTGTGGAAGGCACTGAGTCCTGCGACTGTGAACACAGGTGAGAACTTCCATAGACTGTCGATAGTTCAGATTGCTTGAGATGGTGGTTTTTTCAGGTCGCGGCACGGAATTTGAAGGGGCCATCATCGCTCTATTCCATCTGCTTGCTATGAGACAAGACAAAGTTCGAGCGTTGAGAGAAGCTTTTTACCGCCAAAACTTGCCCAATTTGATGAATCTTCTTGCCACAGTGCTGGTGTTCGCAATCGTGATTTATTTCCAGGTATTCCCCATCAAAGTCAAACCTATGGATTGGATGTTTTATTTAATGCTGGTTATTTCATCAGGGATTCCGTGTGGATTTGCCCATAAAATCTGCTCGATTCCGTGGGCAGTACAGCAGTTACCCGATCAAGCTATTCTACACATCCAACATCCCGATTATTCTTCAGTCAGCGTTGGTTTCCAACCTGTATATCATTTCTCAGGTGAGGCATGTTCATGCTTTGGAAAAAAAAAAACTTTTTGTGGGTAATTCGGATTGGAAGGTGCATCATGTGAAGAATGAAAGAAATTCTTCTTCCCTTGAAAGAATGAATTCGCAACTTCAGACAATATACAGTATATTCCAGGTCTGCATTATCGTTCGGCTTCCGATTTTTTCATCATTCCTTGTTTTTTTCTCGTAGATGTTGGCAGTCAAATTCTCAGGGAATTTCTTCGTGAATTTGCTTGGAGTATGGGCTGACGTTGGTAGCGGTGGTCCGGCCCGCTCTTATCCCGTGGGAGGCTTGTGTTACTATTTATCCCCTCCCGAAAGTCTGGGTCACATAGCAGAAGATCCCGTGCATGCGATGCTCTACATCTGCTTCATGTTGGGATCATGCGCCTTTTTCTCAAAGACTTGGATTGAGGTTTCTGGATCCTCTGCCAAAGATGTAAGTCTCACTTGATTTACTTCTACCCTGCACGATGTTTGCATTGGAAGGATCGTTTTGTCATCGAAACCGTCTGATTTCACAAGGTTGCGAAGCAGCTGAAAGATCAGCAAATGGTCATGCGTGGCCATCGAGACAAGTCTCTGATTCACGAGCTGAATCGCTACATTCCCACAGCAGCTGCTTTTGGAGGGTTATGTATTGGTGCGTTGTCGGTGTTGGCTGACTTCATGGGCGCTATTGGCTCAGGCACAGGAATACTTCTTGCCGTCACCATAATCTACCAGTACTTCGAGATTTTTGTAAAGGAGCAATCCGAAATGAGTGGAATGTCTCTTTTGTTTTAATAATAGCATAGATATTTATCGGATTACCTTGAGGATGTGCATTTCTGCGCTCGTTTCGTTGGAGAAGCTCTCTTTGAATTACGACATGCAGCCCGGAAAAACTGGCCTGCAAACGGTTGTGTTATGAATGTCAGGGAATGGGTTGGACTGGATTTTCTTGCCGCTGTTGTCCCGTTGCTATTTATTCGTTCTCGGTTGGTAAATGTGTGCTAAACTTCAAGCTTGAGAATTCATCTTGCCAGATGTGTTTATTTTTGTTGAAACGTTTTTGTTGGAATTATGTTCGAATAAAGTGACAGCCGCCACACCTGGACGATCTAATTGATCGCGCTGATGGCTTTCGGTAATGGGTTTAAAGGTCATTCTCAATTGCCCTGATTGTTCGCACGTCCACGCTCAATTTTAGTGATCGAGAAAATGGTTCTCTTTCTTTCAGAATTTTCTTGTGTGTGCGTTTCCTCTGTGGGATGATCGTGAGGTGAGGATTTTTCTGACTCTTAATTCGCTGACAATTCCTAAATGATGTATTCTAAGTATTTGCTACTCTTGAATAGCCATGATTGAAACACTTGAACTGATTATTATCGAATTTGATTCAACTTTTTCGTTGAATGTGTCGAATCTAATACCCATTCTGTCTTCCAGGTGCGAACATTTTGGATGGACTTGACCGGGAGATACTCGAGTAAGTTTCCACAATTTTCTTGTCGAATTTCGATTCAAGTGATGACCGCATAGTTCAGCTGAGCAAATATGCTGAGATTTTTTTGTTGTCTTTCGCTCCTATCTGAAACTTCTGAGAAGTGTGGCGTTGAAGTGTTGAGATATGACAATTGATGTAATGGGAGGTCTTGATTTTTTTGCAGCCGACGCGGTCAGAGGTCGCAGGCAATTGTCTGATAGGCTTGGTGAGTCGAGTTTACTATTAACGGATCCTTTTAAAATGATGACCATATAGTTCAGCTGATATTGATATGCTGAGATTCTTATTAAATGTCTTTCGCTCCTATCTGAAACTAAATATAAACTTTTAAAGCTTAAACCGTGCAGTCTAAACTAATGGATTATATCAAGTTTTACTTTTGCTTAGGAGCCGTTCTTGAAAACATGTCTTCGATGACGTTGATGCTTCGCTTGCAGTTCTGGTCGAGGATTTCAAGCTAAATTGTCTCGTATTTGCGATGGTGAGTGAAGTTGATTGATCATTCTGGAATTCACTGGTATGATGAATTATTTTAGTCCTATGTCTTTGAGGATAAGCAAAATATCGACTCACCTATGTGCTGAGATCGATTTTTGAACGAGGTTCAATTGGAAAGTCTACTTAAGATTATAGCAGTTTCTTCATTTTTCCGACAGGATTGGAAATTTTACGGATTCCCACGCTGCTTTGGACATCTTCGCATTTGAGCCGTGCATTGGTGAGCATGCGAGCTGCTTTCATAATTTATATTTCCTTGATGAATCTACCTAGCTCTCTTCGATGTTAATAGCAGATGAAGAAAACTTAAAAAACCCTATCAACTTAATTTCTGAAGAAATCGCAGTCACTAATTCGAGAAGCGTGACTTTGAGAGAATGCTCAAATACGATTATTTTTTCAGACTGTGGGTTACGATCGACGATCCCATTCCGCGATCTTGGACGTCTTCGCATTTGGACATCGGTGAGCATTCCAATTATTATGTTTTTTTTTCTCGTTATGATGAATCTACCTAGCTCGCTTCGATGCTAATAGCGGATGAAGAAAACTTACGAAACCCTATCAACTTAATTTCTGACAAATCCGCATTCGCAACTCAGTTCACCGCGACTTCGAACGTATGCTGAAATATGATTATTTTCTTTTCAGACTGGATGTTACGATCGACGATCCTAAACGAAAATGTGATGGTGAGTTGAATTCGTTCGTCCCTTGGGTGCATTTTTTATGCTCTGCGCCACGCGGTACGAACCTTTTGTTTTTCACCGTGCCATGAATTTCAATTCAGAGAAGAGCTAAAGAGAAATCGCTGTAGGAAGCCTCGGAATTGTTGAAAATCTTTCCGAAGTGCCGTGATTATGCGGAACAAATGACTTCTTCGAGACTGCTGAATTTCAGTTCTGAATTCCGTATATTTTTCCAATACTGAACGCATCCGTGAAATCTTCGTTTTGCAGTTCGTATCCAGCCGTCCGAAGTGCCGCGATTCACTGTATCAAGTATCAACATTTTCAGGTGAGAATTTTTCGAAGATTATTACGTTCTACTCGAAATGATGAAACACAACCTAGCTCGCTTCGACGCTTTGAAGTGGATGAAGAAAACTTGGATTCCCTATCAAACTTTTTCGCTGATAATTCAGTTGTTACTTATCCATGCACGAATGCTTTAGATGCGTTCTTACTCTTGTTTTTTTCTCATTTTTTCCAGTTCCTCGCGTGCTCGACTAGCTACAGCTGTAGGTGAGTTTTCTAAGTTATCCTCTGAAATACCGATTCTCAGGTGATGATTAGCGTCAGCAGAATTCATTGAAGAGATAACGCTCGCCGTTCTGATCATCGTTTGGCTTAACTTCTGTTCCGTAGAGATGCAAATTTTAACTTTCAATTTCATCTTCCAGCACTTTGTAATCCTGTTCAAATGCCCGAAGGCTCCCAAGAGTATGATCCCGTGTTCACCGACGTTCCCCGTTGGATTGGGAATTTCTGGTGAGCTTCGCCATCTTCTCTGATTTATCTCTGTTCATGTGATGATTAGCGTTTGCGGATTCCATTGAAGAGACAACGCTCGCCGTTCTGATCGTTGAATCGAAATATTTCGCTCACCTGTCTTCGATCATGCTATTCAAGTACAACACGTTGATATTATTGCAGGTCCGAATTTGGATACATATCGACGAGGACGTGATGGAAGCCGAGACTTCGGTAAGTCGAATGTTGAATTTCACTCAACTGGTCAAGTGACTGATGAATATACACAGACCTGTGCTGATCCCTTGCGAAGATAATCAAGTTTTTATCTGATTTTGTTTTAATTGAACTGAATTCAATGGAATATCCAATCATCCAAATTGAAGGAACCTTTTTATTTTTGCAGTGACACTCGATTTGGTATGGTTGAGACGAGGGCCGAATCAAAATGTATCTAAGGTGAGTTTATGTTCGTGTGTAGGTTTTACAGTAATTCAGAATGATGACTCGTCCTTAGGACACCCCTGAACTTCTTGATGATTTGAGGTTCTGATCTTGCGTAATTCTAGACGCCGCATTGAGTTTTACATCATTAAATAATGTTAATTTTTTTCCATTGTAGGTCCGTGGGTCTTAAGAATGATGCGGTAGGAGTTCGTCATTGTAGGTGAGATTTTTTCCTTCTTTTGCCTTGATCTTGTGCTTCGTCTATCATGATGACTTTTGAAAGCTTCAGATCAGCGTGTTGACCAAAATTTTTCGTCACCTGAACGATTTCTCAACATTTCTTGTTCATCTGCGGATCTATGAAGCTCTGAACTAATTGTTTCTCTTGATAATTCAGGTTCTCTGCTCGGTTGGGAAGATGCTTGAGAGGAAGATTTCGATGTTATTCAAAGGTGAGTGTCCTCCATGCTCGATGATTTCCTCCGATGTGATGAATTGCTTAATTTCTGACACCTCTTCTGAATTCTCGTGTCGACCATATCAGCAAATATCTGAGATTTTTTAGTCGCTAATGTTGTAAAAGTAGAAGGCGAGAGTGTTCTGATTGTTTCGGAATTTCCACAGGTGAAGTTTTCCCGTGTTAACGGATGCTGGAGGTTTAGAGGCGTGTCGGCAAATTTTCCAACTCGATAATTTGCGTGCATGGCGATGAAGGTGAGTTCACACATCTTCGTTGTGTGATCAGTAGTTGAAATGATGAAAAATCTGCCCTGATAATATGTGAGGGTAATTTATTCGACTTACCTATGTGCTGATCAATCTTGTCGTTCGTTCGTTCGAGAAATTCCCAAGTTGAAAATTTCTCAAGGTTCGTTGCTTATTTTGTTGCAGAACGTTTTGCGATCAAATTGACGGATTGACTGCTACCTTCAAGCTGAGTGAGTACTTCCTGGTGTACTGTATTTCCTCGGTATTGAGCGTTTGTGATGAAATCTTATTGCCGAAAGCCAATTTTCGTGCGGACTGGCACACTACACACATAACTGAAGAGATATGAATCCGACCGCCGACGGGGTCTGAACATGCCGATTTTGTGTGAACTAGAACCTTTTTTTTTTTACAGCTGGATTAATTGATAGAACATCGTCGTGAAGTTGGGCTACGCGTGCTCTATTGTGCCTGGTTCGTCTGGTGATGTGATAGAAAACAGTTGAAGTACTGTATTTCCACGATCGTCGACTCCAAACGGTGAATACTCTTTGATTTTTTCGAGAATAAGGGCAGACTTGGTTTTGATGAGATCTGCTGGGATACATTTCCGATAAAATGAGTAAAAAGCTCTTACGCCACGCTGCGCTTGCAAATTCTTCAGCTTGCGTCAGTGCCATGAGTATTCACTCTGAATGGAGCAATATTATCAGCTCTGAAGGAAGCCTTAGATGCGTATCCAGTCGATCTAAGGTGCCAAAATTATTGCTACAGTCTAAGCCGATCTTGGAATTTACTTCGATTACGCTGTAGAATCATGTGCAATGAAATTGTTCGTTTTTATGTTTCTTGGCAGGTATCCTCGTGCCTGAGCGTCCGCCAGCATCTGGAGTTATTCGATTTCCGATCGTTGAATACATGCATTTTACAAGTTATACCTGCTGGTTTTTAATCATGCCTCTCCTTATTTGCACCGATTCTTTATGAAGTTTTTCAGTACACGAATGAACTATTCTATGCAGGTTCAAGAATGTATGTGGTCACGTGATGAATTTAACGCAGCTTAAATTATGGCAGTGTGTCTGTCCCGGATTGGCCAGCTTCCCTTTAGTCGATTTTCGAATGGGTTGAGGTGTTCCGCATTCGGCAGCTTCTCGTTTTCCGTCGTAAGACCAGCTACGTCTTTTAACTATCGCCTATCTGTTATCCGGAAAATCGACCATCATGAGTGCTACGGAATATTGCCATTTTACTCGTCCTCGATAATGACAGTTCCACGAAATGAACATTTCCCATCACGACTCTATTCAGCCGTTCCGAAGAAGGATGACGAGGAAAGTCGGCTTAAGGGTGGAAATGGTGCTCATGTGTTGGCTAGTGGTACTGAGACGAAGGAGACGTTGTTCCAGAGATTCAAAGCTATGGCTAAGAAGTATTGGTACATTCTGATACCTGTTCATATTGTCACTACGGGATTTTGGCTTGCCGGTTTTTACGTATTGGCTAAGTCTGGGCTCGATGTGGAAGGCATTTTGGAACGGTTGGGTGCTCCAGAAGTTTTGATGAAACCTGTCCGGAACTCCAATGCTGGATATTATGCAGTCGTGTATGCCTGCTACAAGCTCGTGACACCGCTGCGTTACGTTGTGACGATTGGAGGCACGACAGTGGTTGTGCGGTAAGCTACTTTTGTTCTTGAAAGTTACAAATTGTCGAAGCTGTAGAAAGTATAACGTAAGGTTATGAGTTTCGGGAGTCTTCGAGATTGTTCAAACGTGTTATGCCGCCAACATATGCTAATGATGCCTTCAACGGTTGGTCATTCGAATTAAAATTCTGCAATATGATTTGCAAAAAGAAGGTGAATTGTGTGTAACTATTCTTCCCGAGAAGTGGATACAAAAATGCAATGACCTCAAGTCGAGACCTCTCCAAGAAACTTCGCTTTATCTTGTCAGTGATCCCCAAATATAATTCCATACCACTTTTCTTGAATTTTGGCGTGAGCTGTTTCAATGGAGTTTTCTATTAATGGTAGAAAATTTAATTTTCAAGATAAATTTCGAGTTTTTTGGCTCATTCGGCATCCTAGCGGGATTTGATTCTATCCGAAGAGAAACTGAGCAGTCTTAGAACCCATCCCGATTTTCTGGACAGCGCGCAGGTCATAAATTTAGCCATGTATCTTATTTTGCATTGAAAACTTGAATTGTGTCCTGCAGGTATCTGACACGGTTCGGTTACATTAAGCCGATGCCGAACAAGCAAGAATTATTGCGCATGTATGAGGTGGGGAAGGACAATTTTACTAAGCGACAGCAGGCGTGGCGTCGGCGCTTGAAGGATTTGAACTGGCGTTTGCGCGTGAAGGAAAATCTGAAGGGAAAGCGTAGTTCGCGGTCTTGACGTGTTGTGATTTTTTTGGGCCATATTTGTTAAATTTAGAGGAATTTGGGAGCCGATATTTGTTTGCGAGTGAAAATGGGGTGTGGTTTGCCGATTGGTTGACCGCAACTCCTGTATTGGAATTTTCTGCGAAATCTTCGGACAGAATGGAGAGAAATACGATTGAGTCGTTTACGCGGAAACGTGTGAAAGACTCTTCCGTTGAGTCGGCGCATCTTCGAGTTATCTCGCATTTCAAGCGTAAGTGATGCCATATTTTCGATTTATTGACTTTTAGCTCCTATGTGGTGTTCTTCGAAAAATTAACGCCGACACATGGAGATAATGTTCTTCAAACGAGAAGTGAATAAATTTATGAAGTTCAAATTCATGTCTAGGCTCCAAATTTTTGTTCACTGCGTAGTAGTGAAATTTTATCTAGTTTTCCCGACTCCTGAGGTGATCGTAATTCTCCGTGACCCACGCTGTAGAAAATAGACAAATCAAGTGACACATGAACCTCGTAGTTCATCGTTCGGTTTTTTTTTCGGTCTTTTCCTACAGGGATTCCCGGATGCGATGATATGGGATGAAACGAGCGCCGTACTGCTTCTTGAAGTATGGGTAAGCAAATCACGTTGATTTTCTACCTTACTACAAATCCCACCATATTAAGCCAGCCAATTGTTGCAATCACGTGCTCATTCGGTGTTCTCACGGTGGGTAAATTAATGACGTTCGTGTGTAGGGAATTCAGATCTTCCCTTGATCGAATTCCCAAGGACGAAAACTACATTTCATATGCTTTGTAAAAATAATAGAAGTACTGTATGCCTCTTGACGAACGTTCCAGCGGGCAGAAGTGGTCGAATTCTATTGCCAATATTTACGACTCCATTTGATGAGTTCCGTTCCGTTTCAGACTACCGTGGAATAAAGGATTGGACGCTTTTCTCGAGCCTGTGAGTATTTTTGCTAATCTTATCTATTTTGAATGTTGATCTTACCAAATTTGAAAATAACGAAGTTAGTTCCTGTGTGTAACTAGAGCTGCATTCTCTTCGAAATATCAACTATATTAAGTTGAAGGCAACAGAGCAAGAATCCCACCATATTAAGCCAGCCAATTGTTGCAATCACGTGCTCATTCGGTGTTCTCACGGTGGGTAAATTAATGAAGTTCGTGTGTAGGGAATTCAGATCTTCCCTTGATCGAATTCCCAAGGACGATCACAACAGTTTCATCATGGTTTTAAAGCTTTTGAGATACTTCCCTTGTTGAAAAGTTCTCGCACTCCAACATGCGTTTATCGAATTCTGAGATTGAATTGATCATAATTCCATCCGAACTTCCATCTTATGTGCTCTCTCCTGTTCTGTTTCAGCCGACCGGCGAATGGAGAGTTCGGCGTTTTTCTGGACCCGTGAGTATTAGTTTCTTCATCTTATTCACTCATTGCAAATGATTAATACATTTTTAACCATCTTTCGGCTGAAGACCGTGATGCCAATTTTATTAATGACAAATTATTTCATTTGAATAATACATCCCGAACGCTAGTGTTGGAGGTTGAAGTGATATTCCAATCTTCTCAACAGGTCCTCGAACGACTTTCACCACTGCCATGACTTACCGTTCGGCCGTGCCGGTGAGTTTGGAAGAATTGTTCGGTTCAATTCCATGGGTTTCTCTGTGATGGTTCATATCTTTCGGGGCTGAATTGAGTGATGCCAAATACTCGCTGAGTAAATCTAAATTTGTATTCAACTCATTTTTTTAAAACTTTTATTCAATACCATTTGGAATTTTTTATTCTAGGTTTCACGTGCGCGGATTAGCCGACTTCGACGTGTCCACGTATGATCGCATTTTGGTAAGTCCCTTCTAAAACTTGAATTCCATCAGTTTCACGTGATGTCTCTTTTTGAGTATTTGCTATCTTGATGAAGGATGATGTCAATTTCTTGCTGATGCGAACAAGCATCTGCTGGTGGATCAATTGTTTTCTGTGTCGTGATCATCTTTTTTATTGTAGGCTGATGGGAGAGACTCCACATTCGGATGAAACGGTATTCGGTGGAATATCGGAAACTTGCTGTGATATTGATGGGTGAGTTTTGCTGTTTCCTTCTTCGCGATTTATGTTTCCACGTGATGCTTTCATCTTTCGGGACTGAATATTTGATGACAAACTTTTCACTGATCGTTACCTTTTTACGACTTCTAGTTTGAATCTTCGGGGTTTAGCCTGATGTCTTCGTTGTAATTTTTCAGGTCGGCTATGACGTTTCTTGATGCGCTGGTGGCGTTCGTGATCCATGTAGCAGTTGTAAGTTCCAATGTTTTTCGGACGCTTGGATTCTTCTAATCATTTCTCTTCCTTTCGTTTCAGGATTCCGGAAGGACTGTATCCGAAGGAAATCGTGTTGCCGGGGTGTTAAATTATGGTCTTCTGTAAACTATGTGATGTGAGGCGCAAATTAAAGCATCGGTGTTCAAGAAAAATATTGCATGTTTATTCTACGAATTTTTACTCGGAAATGTCACTGTTCGATTATTTTTCTGAAGACTTCGACTTTGGGTTTCAGAGTTCGCGTTCATGTAAATTCTCGAATTGTTCTGTTGATGGCCCCCAGGCCGAAACGGAAGGCCGATGACCATCGCAAGAAACTCGAGCGGATTAAGTGCGTACCTAATTTTTCTAAGAGTATTGAAGGGGTTGACGTTACACTACTTCGACTTGCAGAAAATCGCGTATTGAGAAAACTTACCGTGAGAATGTACGAAAGATATTCGAAGACCTGTATGAGCTTCTTTGGGGGGATCCAGAGGAAACGCCTCCTTCAAATAAGGACATCCTCGAGAGAGCGCTCAACAATCTGAAACTGTGTTCTGCTGAGAAGGCAGAGGGTAAATTTTCAAGCGATATGTGGGTCTTTACTTCACGAAATGAAGCAACACTTTTTTCGTGATGCTTTCAGCTGAAGAGAAGTTTCTCGCACGAGAAACGGAACTGAAATGGAAAATCCAGCGTTTGACTGCATTAGCCCGTAAGGCCGAACGTTGTGCAGAAGGAGGTGGTGAGCATTACATGAATTTTTCGCTACATTTCAGAATCAAAGAGAACAATTCATGATGCTCATCGGAAGTATGAAGTACAGTACATGTTAAGGTGAAGAATGTCCCTGAAATCCGGATTTTCTTTTTCAACTGCGATGCTTTCGAGGACGGTCATTTTGCTTGTAGTCATTCAATAACAAGGTCCACCGTTTGAAGCAAAAATCGGCGTCAGCCAGAATCCTTCCTGCGAAAAATTTGTCTTTTACGCGATATCACTGTATTGAAAAATCTTCGGAGTACAAGCGTGGTTTTTAGCTTCATTTATTTCTCTTGCTGGTGTTCTGGCTTTTGTTTTAGTTTTGTGCTGCCCACCATCAGATGATTAATTTATGTTCTTGCGTATTGATTTTGCTTCTGTCTTGGCATCAAGGGGGCATTGTTCTCTTGATATACGTTTGTTCAGAACTAAGTAACAGTGATAGCCGAGGTTTCCGGGATTTTCATTGAAAGTTAGCAGCTTTCATCTCAACTCGTGAAGACATTAGTTGAGAGGATTCAATTTCGCCGCCTCTTTTGTTTGTTTTACGCTGTAATTTATTTTATTTTGAGGTACAGTACATTATAATTTTTTTTTCAGAAGATAGCAGTCAATTCGAGGTATCTTTGGACTCGCGGGGAACTCAAACAGATTTCAAAGAACTTTGCTCTGTATGCTGTGATGAACTTGGTAAACCGCTATCCACTTCTGCATTTACTGTGAAGGCGTCCATGAAAGATGGAAAACCGTGCCTCGTGGTTGTCCCGGACAAAAAAGAAGCCAAGAACTTTTCCAAGAAGCGTCGGAAAGATGTACAGCCTTCTACTCCCGTTTCTGCGTCTGTTGCATTTTCCGCTGCTCCTCCGCAAATCATTTCTATGGCTTCATCCAACGGGCCACTTCTCGTACCTAAAGGACCGAACGGGGAAATTCCGATCCCGAGGATTATGTCACAGCAGTCCTTGCTCCCTGTGGCTCCGTACCCGAATTTTATTTTCCCTCAGATAATCTCTTTGATTCCGGCTGCAGTCACGGGAAGTGTTTCGCTCTCAGGAAGTGAAACTGCGAATGTGAAGCAGCCCGTTACCGTGATGAAGCCTGCTGAGGAAAAGGCTGAAGATCCGAAAGAACCGGACCCGTCTACAGATGATAAAACTGCGGAGATTGAATCCCAGAGGGAAATCGAATCACAGCTGGTTGATGCCGCGGATTTGGAGGATTTGGGTGCCGGGATTTTGACACCTGATCCGAAACCTGATGCGGATATTAGTACCATTGAGAAGGTGATTAATGTACTCCATCGTAGCATGCGATGGGTTCCGAGCCAATTCATGCAAATGCAGCAGGGTTTTCACTGAAAGATGTTGAAGATTAAAATTATTACGGTACAGCATTACATCACGACGGAATTCAGGGTAGCAGAAATAATTTAGTTCGGAGAGAATTTTCTTGTTGAGAATCCTTATACGATGGGGAAAGAAACCTATGGTAAATAGAAAAATTAGCTATGCAGAAAATAATCGTTGTAAATAAGATTGTTGTAGAGAGATCCTACCTATTTCATTTCATTATGAATTCTGTTTGCTGGTCCCGTGAAATTCGTTTCTACCAAGTTTGACTGTAAATAGGAGAACAAAATGGAATTCTTTATTATTTTATTTATTTTTTTGGCGTCCCTTTCATTTCATATTTTCTAGGTTAATGAAAACTTCGTTCTAATTTCTGTTTCTTCTTAGTCCGATGCGGCCAAGGCGAGTATCTCAACTTCGGAGAACGTCGACACCAGTTTGATAAATCCTACTCCAACCGTTCAAACAAATGAGACTTCAGTGTCCTTGCCCACTGCTGAAGATTGGGTGGAGAAGTCCTTACTTAGTCATTCCGCGGAGAAAATCATGGCACCTTCTACGTCAGGTCCTGTTCCAACCAGTGACGTGACGCTACTTCAACCGCCACCAGCTTCCGTTGCTGTGTCCGTGTCAAATCCTATGACGACACACTTCCCACAAACCTCCCTGAGTGCAAACGTATCCTTGGCAACCACTACTGATCCGTGTTATTCATTGAGTGTCCAAGATTTCCCGCTGTCCGACTTCGTTACTTCCCAGTCAAACTTCCTCCCCAACATTTCCAACTGCGTCGAAGACTCGAAAACATCAGAGACGCGAGAGAAGACGAATCCGAAGCATGCCTTGAGTGACACGGATCACTCCATCTCGAGCAAGATTCAGCAGTCCTGCCAGGAGACCCCGGCCACCTCCACGGGGTCGTTGTCATGGTTGCAGAATTGTTGGATGAACACATCCCTGGACTCTCCTTTGGATACTTGGCCGGCTGCCAAAGAATCTTGTGTTCCGCAAGCGAAATCCCGGAATAAACCCGACCCGCGGAGCCATGACAAGCGCCGACAGAGTGGTATCAAAGAGCCGCAACTCGAAGCAAAGGACTCGCTTCCCCTGCAACCGGAAAAACGCACGGCTAAGATGGAGCAGAAGGCTTCGTCTGCAGCGTTTCTGTCCGTCAGTCAACTCGTCGACAAGACTCCCCAGGATGCCAGTTTGAACGAACACACATATGCTCCTTCTACCGTTAAAGTCTCCGCACCTAGAACTGTTGCGATGCTTTCTCACCAGCCTCAAGCTTCTTCGTCTAGTCTTCAGCGAAGTGCGTATTCAGCAGAAGCATTGCTGAGGGATCAACCCAGTTACTATCCGGACACGTATTGGAATCGTGGAGCGAGTAAGCCCAGTGTGGCACCGCAAACGAGTACATACAGAGGGACCAAGTACCAGAATAATTACGCGCCTTCCAACCAGCAACAACGGTCTGTGGTTCCTCAACAAACTCAGAGAAACACACAAAATTGCTCGAATCCGATGCCTGGAAGCGTGAATCAGCATTGGGCGCCGTGGCAGAGTCCGAATTCGCAATCGACCACCTCTTGCGGGTCGTCGTATCAAGTTGGCAGTGTTCCGCAAACCGTAACTACTTCTTCTACATCGTTTTCGACGTTCCCGAGCTTGTCGGATTCGTGGAATAATAGGTTGGATCAAACAAGTACTGGCTTTGGAGCGAATTGTTACGCGCAAGCCAGTAGTGGAAGCGCAGTTTCGGGTGGGTGCAATACTGGGAATTCCTTGACCGGTGCCGAGCTGCCTTTGGGGCATTGTTGGTCGAATGGAACTTCCACTCAAATACCTAGGTGAGAATACTGTACAAGGAACGCGCACATATTTTTTGAAGTTCCCTGGTTAACACTGAAGATTTCTGAAGTTATATTATTTTTGTTGTTGTACTGTAAACGTTATATGAGCCAAAAATGGTGCGTGCTTATAATGCATGCTGTACTTCCTTTTATTGTGCCTAAAAATATGTTAGGTTTTGATGCCAGGTTTAAATCTTTGATGAACATTTAGAGACTTGTATCGCTTGGGAGAGACCTTTATCATGTTACGCACCGGTTCGTTTTTCTTTCAAAACGTCCGTTTTCCGAATAAAACATTTGTAGAATTTTTAAAATTACTTGAATTGTAAAGGATGTAAACAAAATTTCACACCATAATTTTAGAGATCTCACTTCATACCTCGTACGGTACAGTATTTCCATACATTTGTATGCCCTCTAGCCTCGACTTGCTGTTCATCTAAATACGGCATCATCTTTTGGAGTAGTCATCCGCGGATAAAATGAATATTTGAAAAATTTTCTGAAATCTTCCCGAGAAGCCCCCTTTTTTTTAAAGCTTTGCAAACATCGCAAAAATTACCGGGGGCCGTCAGGAATACAGGGAGGATGGGTAGTGGAAAAATCTAGCAGCTGAGTCGATGGAATTTTTTCGTTTTTTGGCGGAAGATTTTTCTAATGCAGTATTTGGAATTACGGGCTGAATCGATTTTATGATGCAGAAAAATTGTACGCACGAAGTTCAAGAAGGGACGGAACACTAGGCCGCATTTGAGTGTAATATTTTTTTTGGTTAGTCCTGAAGTATCATTAAACCACGATTGCTCGTCCCTCGAAGAAAAGAAACAATTCCTCTCGAATGGAATTTTTTGAGCCTGGGAATTAGAAAAAAAAGGTATGTAATCTTCGAGTGCCAGGAGAATGTGAAAAAGGTTACGATAGTCGGTTACGGACGATATTGCGTGTACACTACAGTAAAGTATCTACAGCCAAGCCTGATGTTTGTTTGGGGGGAAATTTGAATGTGTCGCAGGTACGCTGCCTTCGATCAGAACATGTCGACGGGATATCAAACTCAAATGACGTTCTCAAGTTACTCGCAACCGGTTACCCAGTATTCCTCCTCGAGCTCGACCTCGACAGCTCCTTCATACCACATCGAATCCTCCAAATACCGACAACCCGCAGACACCACGTCTTCCGCATCCCGGAGCTCCACGAAGTCCTCCACTTCCGCATCCAGGAAGCCCAAGCAAAACTCTGTACCTCCTGCCTCTTCCACGAGTCTGCCTTCGTTGTTCGATCAAGGGAATATTGTTAACCAGGGAACTGGGTTTTACGGGGACGGAAAAAGTAAGGCTACCCCGCCGACGTATGCGCAGTTGATGCCGTCGAGCAGCGATCGAAGGCAGGGAGTTCAGCAGCCCGCAGCGAGGGACGATAATCTCCAGCAGGCTGGTCATGGCAAGTCCGGGCACACGTCGAATAACTTGCTCAACTTCAGCCTGAATGCCTTGTTTCCGGACATTGATCAGAAGGTGATATTGCGATGTATTACAGAGTGTATATGGTCTGCTTTGCCAGTTAGTTGTGAATCGACATACTTTCCGGCTTGCAGTTTCCGGACTAAGATGATTGCCGTCACCGAAGATGGTTCATCTTACTTTATGTACGCGAATATGTAAGCTCCCCTCTGGATTTTTTATGAACCAAATTAAAATTTCATTCATGGGCGAATATGAGTGCCCACTTAATTTCCTGGTGTTCTTACGTTCCAGGAACCTGAAATTTCTGATGGACGAGGTTTTCCACAGAAAGATAAAAACGATGTTACACAACCCTTGCTCTTCCCCTTCAGTGAATGACTCGTGCATCTTGGGAGTGCTGAACTATGAGCATTTCTTGATTATTTTCAAATTCAATTCCGAAAGAACTGAGCAGGAGTGCTCGATGGTTTTGTGGGCCGCGAGTAGGAAGATTTTCTAATACTGCATAGATGTACCGGTTGGCAAATTGCATAAATATGCAAATATATATTCGCATAAATGCGGTGTTTTACCCTTCAATCTATCCCTTATTTGGAAGAACCTCCGCCCACCCAGTGTTATCAAGAGATGGAAATTTTCTTGTGGTACAATAGTGTACTTGCGTGCATGACTGAGTAGATAAGAAAATTTAGTTGATGAGTCATGTGAAGAAAACCAATGTACAGCAGTATCGTAGATTTGCAGAAATGCTATTTAACATCCATTGTCATTTCCTGGTACTGTAGTTGTCTTCACCGGAGGCGGTTGACAAATTCTTTTTTTTTATATTCTGATTTGCCGGAAATTCCGAACTTACCCAACTTGATGAAAATATTTGAGAAACATTTTGAAGGGTTTCTGCATCCAGTACTTGAGGACATTCCCGAATACCGAGAAATGAGATAGTTGTTCGAGAATTTTTCTTGTCTCTAGCGTGAGACTCGACAAGTTGTTTATTGTTCCGTCCATTTCGAATGGCTGGATGTCACTTCGCCGCACTCCAATAGAATAGAAAGACTGCGGCTCGTTTACATTTTTGAAAAAGAGGTGTTTTTGCGGTTTATGTATGGCGAGCCGATCGTGCGGTTTTTTTTTTTGTCCTTGTTCATGCTGCAATACTTGAGAAGTTGAAATTAGCAGGAAAATCTTGTGTAATTGAAGGAATGCCCTGGTATCCAGTCAGCATGATCAATTACGACGATGTGTTTTGCAGGAAACCCAGTCGAAAACAGCGAATGCCGGGAGTGCATCAGTGCCATTTCAAGCGGCTGTTAGTCAAGCCCCGAGTTTCTTGGACTATCATCGTGCTCCGAACCTGACCTCGTTCTCGCACTCCACAAATGCAACTGCCTCCTTGCCCAGCACAGGTCAGATGTCGGCGTTTCCAGCTGCAGGGACAGCGAGTCAGCAGCTCCATGTTCCGTTTAGTCCCTTGATAACTTCCAATTCCACCACCACTGATCAGGTAAGTTATCAGTTGGTCGTTTTTATGAGAGAAAGGGCTGATATTCGGATTTTGACAACCACACGTTGCGAATGCAAAAAAAAATATTGAAATTGAAGAAGACAAAAATGTCTATTCCAGTGCTGCCGGAGCTGCCCAACATGCGGGCCGGATCCAACCCGCAGAGACGCTTCACCAGTCCCACAGTCTTTTTTCCCTACAATTTTCAAAGTGTCAGCAGCCACTAGTCTGGATACATCACCGAAGAATTAATTTGAAATTTTTAAAGTTTTAAAAATTCCAAAAAGATACGTTTGTGATTCAATGCATGGAACTGAATTAATTTTGAAAATTTTCATTTAAAGTGGAAATTTGCAGCCTCTTGGAAATTAATTACCCACGATTTCAAATAAGTGACATATCTGTCATACGAGAGATCAAAAAATCATCGTCCATCCTTTGGAATGCGAAGACGCATCACACCTCTACATACTCTACAATGTGGCCTTTGGCCACAAAAATGTGTTGATCTGGCCCTGGGCCACGACTGAGTTGGGCAGCACTGGTAATCTGTTCTCTTGCATGAAAGAAGATTCGTTATTTATTTACCTGTGTTAAATTTTTCCATACTCGAGAAGATATTTCCCTTTGGAAGAACAGGTTACTGACGAACAGTGCTCGAGTTTTCAATTATGGAAACGACGATTTTTTTTATGCCTTATTTGATGTGTTGGGAGTTTGTGGATGGTGTTGCCTAGAATCTTGGTGAAACTTACATTATTTCCCTTTTCTTTTCAGACTTCTTTCAATACGCTCGGTTTTCCATCTGGTGCAGGACTTGGACAAATCATGCAGAATCTGAATTTTTGAACATCGGCCAAACGACAACGTATTCGAAACTTCTGTGTATTTTTGTGCTGGAATGAAACCAGCGTATGATATTTTGCAAATGTGATATAATTTCTTAAGAGAGAACTTTTCTTTTGGATCCTTGTAAAGTTGAGTTTGGAAATGCAATTTTGATCTCTCCAGGTACAGTTTTTTTTTATTCTTTCCATTGATGAGAATGAACTATTTCTTTTCAGGACACCTTTATTTTTTGGGCTACTTGATCATACTGTGTTAATGCCAGCAGAAATCCTGTGCCCACGGAGACCTGAAGACGTAAGGGTTGCTCTGGGAAATCTATCAAGGGGGATTTCAGTGTGTCATTTACCTGGGAACTTGCATCTATATGGTTTTCCTCCTTTTGATTTGCCATCCAAATTTTTAATATGCATAATGTTCTCACTGGCAAATATAAAACCTTGTAAAGGAAAAAACTTCGAATGTACACTACTGTATAGTGATCGCTGAGATGATGGGTGGTGGCAATAATTTTGTTTGGTTTCCCTCCAGCATTATGGTTCGCTTGCTAAAATGAGTTTTTTTTTTTCTGCTTGGCGATCGTCTTGAAAGGCATTCTTCTAATGCTTAACGAGGAATGAGGTGGGAATGAAACGCGATTTTTTAGCTGCTATCAGGAATTATGATTATATACATTTTGATCATGTGCTGTGCATGATGCGTGAGTCAATTCAGATTTATAGACGTAACTCAAATACTTCTCGGCAGAATCTCCCTAAAATGCAGCAAGTACATGACTTCAAGAAATCTCTGGTCACGAAGAGTTTTATTTTCAGGCTCATTTACATATACTGTATATATACAGTATATATATATGGAGTAGCATTTTGGCTACACAAATATTAGGGAATTATAGAAAAGTACTGTACTGTATTCATTCTAAATACAGTACCAAGAATTCAGTGCAACCTGATTCTCCTTTTGGAAAACATTCATTTGGAGTAGTATAGAGAGGATACTACTCTTTCTGCAGGTGATGAAGAATTAAGTAAAATACTGTACTTTGTGGAATGCAGTAGTGTAGTATAAACCACCGAATAAATTATACTAAACTTCCTTGGTATAGATTTGCGTCGGTTTAAGAAACATTGAGAGGACTGCAAGATACTACATATTGTAGGGGCAAGGATTTTCAGTATTGAGGGGCGAAGCCAATACTCATATGATGGTTGAATTTTAAAAATCATTAATTGGTTCATTGAATTAAAAAGGACTAAAAGATGGGTCGCAGGAATTAATGTGCAGTAATATACATTGGATTTAATCCTTCGTACTAAGTTCCATCTACCGAGATACTGTATGACCCTCTCCGTAATCGTTCAGGTGTCCCACTTGACTTACGTGTCACGTGACCAACCTCCGATATGATCTGGGACTGCAGAAATGTTAGAAGTGCTGGATCGACTGAATTTTGAACCAAACCCTGTGTGAAATACTTGAATGAATATTGTACTGAATTGAGTGTGAGTCTAATCGTATGGAATACAAAAATCGTTTTCTCGTTAAGGAAGAAAAGCATTCCTTCCACAACGGTCCTCTGTCGTAGCCATCGTACGTGAAGAGTCAAATTACGGCGTTCTCTGCAGCGTGCTATATTGCATCTCGTAAGCGCGAGAGTGAGATGTTCAAATTCAAGCAATGGAGAATCAAGAATTGATCAGTAAATCGTCGAAGCCTCGGCTGGCCAGTTCTGGTCAGTCCGCGCGGAATGCCGTTGGGAACGAAATGCATGGTGAGTGGAAATCTCCGAAATTCTCGCTGAAGAATGATGTCTTAATTGCTATATTACTTTATTTAGACAACCGACGAGGAAAATGCGTGACTTGTATGATGATTCTGTCTGCGATTGTCGCAGGATTATTGCTCTTCGTGATCTTGAGCGTATGCATTGCGAAGGCGGTTTTGCCGTATCCAGCGCACGCGTCATGTCAAGTTAACATGTATGTATTCGGTGCGTGCTATTTGGAAATTTCAGTATTTATTTCGTGAACTGTATGTCTTTTAGTACTTTCTTTGGCGATCAGTACGATAAGGCTTTACCGATTTGCGATGCGGTCAAAAACGCTCTTGTAAGTCAAATTCAGTCGTGGGAAACGGAGGAGAACTGCAAGAACGGCGGAATGAAGTGCCTTTACAAGGCTAGTTCGAGTCTTTTCTCTTCTGTTCCTTCGCCTGACACATTTTTGCCTGATTTGAACAGTTGGGAAACGTGACGGAAAACGAGCTTCAAGCCACACATCAAACAAACGATGCGTTCGGATTTATTGATGCCATGCATTTCAAGTTCTTGGACTCGCCTCGAGGAGATTGTCTTGTGGAAGCCTTCTCCACTTCGACGGTTTTCTTCGCTTATTTGGACTTCTCAGTGAATTATTGCAATATCCATAATTTGATAGAGGGCTTCGGGTTTGAACGTTACGAGGAAATGACGAGCGACGAATTTTGTACTATGTACTCGTCGCGTAATTGCGACAAGTACTGAAGCGAGTAGGATCTCGGTCTGTTTTATTGACGTCGGATCTTTGTGATATTCCTTGGTTTATGTGGTTTATGGGCGTATATCCACTTTTGTATGTGGAACATCCTTTCATTTTTTCAGGTTGAATTCACGACTATATATATATATATATTTATTTTTTATTTTTTTCTTCCGCTCGCAGGTAATAAAATTGATTTCAAATTCGTTTAGAGTGAACAGAATGGCCAGTCTAGTAACAAAGGTCAGCTCCCAGATCCCAAGTAAGTAATTATTTTCGCAATTGAATAATGTCTCGTTTTGACAATAATTTTGTTTCAGAGCTCGTTGACCGAGCCAGGCCGAATGTTCAATGGTTCATGCGGTATGCAAAGGTTGAACTGACTCCACCCACACCGGGAGAGATACCCATCGCTATAAAGCAATTTACTCAGCTTTTGGCTTCTGCAGGACGTGGGAAATGGCAGCATGTTTCCGTCAGGGTAAATTTCTGTTTTATCTTCATCTATCTTATTCTCCGTGGCCCGGTTGGGGCACATTTCGTGAACCTTCTGGTTTTCTCGTGGTTCACTTACATTGCGTGGTTTCTTTCTGGAAACTAATGTCTATGAAGGCATCTCATGGGCTAATCATATTTCTTGCTAAGTTCAAAGTACATTTTTGGGCTTTTGAAAGTGAATGGCCAGTTATCGTGCTTTTTACCTCGAGCTTTGGTCGTACTAGTGCGCAAATGTTCTTCAGGGAAGAACTTCCTCATGAGGACTTCTGTTGAACAATCTTCAGTTTTGTTTCTCTGGAAGCGCAACCAAGTCCCTGGGAAGTGATCAAATAGAAAATAATTGATAGCTGCAAGGAAATATTGTAGTTACTATATATCGAAAGTTCTGAGAACTTTTTGTTATCGCGGAGTAAGCATTTTTGATAGGATACAGTAAGCCCAGTTCAATGAAGTACTGTAGTTTGAACTCGAGCAGTGTTAAAAAACGATTCTTCGTGGTCTTATGCTGTCTCCATATGAGGCCCATGCAAAATGAAGTTTATTTCAAAATCTTTCTTTTTACATTTAGGAAGCGTGGTTGAACACTCTGGTGACGTTTGAAGTCTTTTGCTGGTTCTTCATTGGAGAGTGCATCGGGAAAAGGAACTTGGTTGGCTACAACGTTTGAAGCCCACGTCTCAACCTTATTTAGGATGTTATCTTTCGAGGACTCGTCGCTTTGGTTTCATTCTAGGAAATCGGTGCAATTGTGTGTGGCGATGTTCGTAGTTCCGTGAACTGAATTTAAAATGAGATTTCTTTGCATGTGGTGTAATCTTACGTGTGAAATTCATGCGCCTAAAAAGGCAAATACTTCATGAAACTTTACTATGCTTATAATCCTCATAGGTGTCTGGTAGCTGTACGCTCAGTTTAGTTTTTCTTTCTTTTGTGGATTCCTATCTACCTCGCGGAAATGTCGGTCAGTGAAATCCCACATAAAGCCCCCGCCGTATCGGAGAACAACAATTTTCCGGACATTGTTTTAACTGATGGAACCCCGTCGAACAATCCAATGGTGAGAAATGTCATATTTTCTTGGGAATACAGTACCTTATTCTGCGCGAATGTAAATACCCTTCCCTAGAATTTTCATGCGTAAAATTAAAATTCCATGGATTGGCGAATATTAACACCCACCTACTCTATACTGGTGTTCTAACTTGCCAGGAACTTTATTTTCGGAATAAATTCAGGGTTTCCCCGTAAATGGAAAAAGGGTTTCACACGACCTTTGCTTTTCCTCTTCAGTCAATCACTCGTTCATCTTGAAGTGTCAAGAATTGATCATTTCTTGAATATTTTCAACATCAATTCCAAAAGAACTGAAGAGAAGTAGTGCTCAGTCGTGTTGTGGGCCACAAACGAGAAGATTTCCTGATGTAGACGCAAATTTGCTCAAATAACATAAAAAAGCGAATGTAAGAAACCTCTATTTTTTTTTAGCTTCCGAAGTAAAAAAAAAAAAAGAAGTTGTGCCTGTATTTGCGTAAATACTGTTAGCGAATATTTTGTAAAAGCGTCTGTGCTTGAAAAATTGCGGTTTTGAATCTTGTAATCCACGAAAACTGATGAGTGTTCTTGGGATTTGCTCGTGATTCCATGCTTTTTATAAGTATTTTCTGAGTGTTTGTGCATCCTTCGAAGTTCCGAACGATTTATTTTATAGCTATTCATAATTGTATGCAGCGACTAGTACCGGACTAGTACAGTATTTTTCTTATACTTTTTGCATTTGTTTTTCCACCAGGTGACCAAAGCTATCGCATTCCTAACGCATCCAGCAGTAACAAGTCATAAAGTGGAGGACAAGGTGAAATTCCTTCGGAAGAAAGGTCTGCAAGAGCAAGATATTCAGTCAGCTCTTAAAGCAACGGAATCGGCATCAAATTCATTCGCTGAAGAATTCAGTCCTTCAGTTGTAGTTCGTCCTCCTCTTTTCGCCGAGCAAGACTCCTTCAGGCAACGATTATTGGATTATCAAAGCGTTGGGACATTCTGTCTGGTGCTTGGTGGAATCACCTATGCGTGTTTTCGATTTTATAAGGTTCGTATATTTCTTATCTTTGTTTCAACTGCATTCCTAAAATTTTAGTGTAATATTCACGTGAACATACAGTACTTGCACGTTTATTCTCTCTTTGACTCTCGAACTAGAAAAGTCGATTGTGGTTCCAATGCACATTCAAAAATCTTCAAAAATAGAATCAAATGGAATGATGAATATAGCATTAAATCGTACCTCTCTGTACCATTGAGGATGGATTTTGACTTTCAAGCATGGTTAAATTACGGTGTAAATTAAGAATGAAAGAAAGCTTCTGACAACTTTTAAACGAGAAGTTCTGAAACGATATGGCAGTCAAGGTTAATTCCACGTGGGGTAAAACTAACCCTTAACTTGATTTTGGCGGTTTATCGTCGCAATGAGTTGTATTTGTGGAGGTGTTAATTTTAAAAGTAATGCATCTTTTTGATCATTCCTGAACCTTCGTGCAATAAGGGACCGTTCATCTTGGATTCGCCTGAAATTATTTTTTAAAAAGTTAGATTGGTGGAATACTTGAATTTCGGTCAAGATTTCATATTCAGTATTATACAGTATTAATCTAAATGGTACAATAATGTCGCATTGTGACAGTTCGTGTAATTTCGGATTTTGAATTCATCTCAAACGTGCATTCCATCAGATCTGCATGAGCTGATGAGCTAGATTATCAAGACGTTTCGTTTTTTGATCAAATCAGGGAATCATCGAACCGTTCATGTTTCCCGAGCGGAGAAGAACGCAGGAATTCACTATGGTATCATTCTTGGAGAAGAACGATCATGCCTTGAAACAAATGAACGCGACGTTGGAGAAAATTCTTTTCTCGTTGGAAAGTCAGCAGTTCGCGTCCACAGGGATTCAAGCTTCTGTTCGAGAGTTGAAGCAGGAACTTGCTTCTGTCAAGTCCTTGTTCCTGAGCAGGTAAGTTACATTCGTTTTTTCGATGCCTGACTTGCGAATAGTTTAAAAAGTTTGTTGTCCGGGGGTAGAATGCATTTTCCTGCTGCCAATTTGCCGTCCGGAGTTCCACCAAGCATTCCTTCGTGGCAGATCAAGGGAAACAGTAGCGGGGATGGAAGGTAAGGAAACGGATATTGAGAAAAATGAAATAAAAAAGGCTATGACGAGAAACGGAAATAACTTCCAAGGATAATGTGGAGAACATTTCGTTTACCTTTTCTTTGGCATTGGCGAAAAAAAGTTCCGCTCTGTTTGATGAAATTATAACTTCTTTGTCTATCTTTGTTGATTTGTAGTTGGATTAGATTAATTGTCGATCCCCGCAGTTTTTATGCAGTATGAAGGTTCCGAATCAGTGAATCAGAAGACTTATTGAACCAAACCTACCTTCTGTGGTGAACTATGCAAATCCAGCAAAGTTGTTTATTGCTAAATGAATTACATTTAAATATTTTCGCTGGCGCGGAAGAAATCATATTCGAATTGTGTCTAGAAGCGTGTGCCAGACAGGAAATTGCGGGTAGAATGCGGGAACACGGAAGTCTTGAATACTTTCCAAACCGGAGCAACGGTGAAAGTACAATAATGAACGAAGTCTTGTGAACTAACCCAGATTTGATCTGAGTCATTCCAAATTGATAATTACGCTGGGAAGACGAGTTTGACTAGGTTAAAGAATGATTTTATGTTGCCTCTGGATCATCGTCATTTTTGCTCCAAGCTTTGGAAATTGATGCTCCGACAGCAGGCTGTTGAGCTCTAATTTTGCACAAAAGGGGTCCTTGAATTTAAATGAAAAGTTGCATTTGAAAACACAAATTCTTTCAACAAATGGATCCCCACGCTGATCAGTAATGTAAATTCTTCGAGGCGAAGGCTCTGATACCTTCTCTTGTACTGGTTGTTTTTGAGAATACCATAGATCCATCAGGGCTTTCAAAGACCTTGAAAAATTCATTTGGGGAAAGATATTTAGTGCATACTTCGGTTGCAACCTTAGGGCATATTTGGGATTTTCCGAAAAATTGGGACGATTGGGACCAATTGTGGAATCCTTCGGAAAACGAATCTCTTCCGTGTGTAGAATTGTTGGTGAATGAATCAGATCACAAACCCCTTTATGCGTAGATGTTGTGTCCAGTAGAAAACTGTTCGTCCACGTCTGTCAAGCTTTTTTGGAATCCCCAATAGTGGAGAGTTAAAAACTGGTAAAACTTTTGAACCAGATCTGGCATCAGATTTTTTTTTTTTCAATTGAGCTGACAAGAATCATCTGAATGATGAAAGCGCTTTCTTTTTCGACTGTTGCAGGAAAGAAGAGAACAGGAAATCCTCTCGCAACTCCGGCCAGAACGCGTCATCGCGCAGAATCGAATCCGGCGGTAATCACAGTGGAAATTCTTCGGAAGAAAGTCTGGAAATAATTCCTCCCGGAGGAAACAGAGGAGCAGTTCAGGCAGAGTATCCTGTTTCATCCCCTTCTCCACCAGTGGACGAAGAACACGAAGATTCCCCGGCGGGAGATAGAAAAACGAACGAGCGGTGATCCTATTCTACCGATTAGGGAAACCGAACAAGTTTCCGAGAAGTATGCGAATTTCTGGGGCTCTCATGATTCAACATTTTTCGAGGACTAGGCAAGTTTTGAGATCGAGAAAAGTTGTCTTCACTTTCATAATTCGACGGCGTTGAAAAAATTTTCGATTTGTCGGAAGCGCTTCTTGGACGAACGGTTGAACCGTTTTTCGATTTGAACTTTCTTACAAAAAAAAGAAAAGGGAGTTATTACGAGTTTATTGCGAAGGGCATGTATAGGGACAGTCTTTGCCATTTGTTCGGGCTTGGTTCGTATGTTTGCAAAGGGAACAAATTTATGAAGTATGTTTTGGTTTCTCTCGTGGTGGGTTGTTTTGTTTCTTTTTCCAGTCGAAGAAGGAATATTTAGACGGTGCGGTTGGTTTGAGGTGTTCTGGAATTGCGCACGTGACGAGTCCGTATTCCACGCATAATGTGATAGCATGATTTTTTTTTCAGTTGTGGAGCGGAGGATATTTAGGTGTTTAATTTCAAGTAATACAAGCATCATTCCACGTTGTTTTTTTTTGCGTGCTCATTTTTGTAATATTACGAGGTTTTATTTTCGTGCTACTCAACCGCTGAAAGCGTGATCATTCCGGGGATTTGCTATTCAATTTTTAGTGATGATATTTTTCTCCAAGGGTGATTCCCGTTTAGAAATCCCCTAATATTTTTTCGGCGCCTGGGAGAGGAATGTAAAAATGTGGGAGGAAATATGCATACATTTGTTGCATAATTAGACATAATTGGGTCTGTGAGAGATTGTGTTGTGCGAGATTGTTAGGGAATGAATCACTCTCAGATTTGCCCCAAGAAGACCAAATTTCTTGGTCCTCTTTTTACATATGTAGTTCCTTGTAAAGTTTCAGGATTTTCCCGTTTCAATTTGCCTCAACTCCTCGACGCAAATTTCAAAATCACGTGTTTGTAAATCCCTGAAATATTCGCGTTTCTGCGTGTCAGTTAGCGTGTGAAACACTGCCTTTTATAATGTTTTATTTTTATTTCAGAGCGACTTTTATTTTACACACTGCCCATTTAAGGTGTGATTCCATTACAACTGAATCTCTTGACAAGTTGTCCGTCGGTAGCTTAATCAAATCGCAGAAAAGATGGCACCTCCAATGTACGCGGATTTGGGCAAACAGGCTCGTGATGTCTTCAGGAAAGGATACCACATTGGTCTGGTGAAGCTCGACTTCAAGTCGAAGACAAAAACAGGTGTAGAATTCACCACGGGTCAGGTGATCAACCTTGAAAAGAATGTTGTGTCTGGGAACTTGGATGTGAAGTACACTCATGCCCCCCAAGGTGAGTGCTTGGTTTTTTTTTTTTTGCGTAAATTTTCAGAGGCTGACATTGACGGGGATTTTTCGGGTCTTCAGGAATCACATGCACTGAAAAGTGGACTACTGACAACGTGATCAACCTTGAGCTTGCCGCTGATGATGCTTTGGGCAAGGGATCCAAGGTGTCCGCTGTTGGATCGTTCTCCCCTTACACCGGGTAAGCCTTTCTAATTCGGAATCCGATTCTCTTTTGCTTTCTAGCTTTGGAATGTTTGAAGCACGAGTAATTAATTTTACAGTGAGTCCCCGCATAACGAAAATAATGCGTTCTTCGAAGAGTTTTGTTGTGCCGAATTTTCTTTTTGTGAAGAGCGTTTCCCTTATGACGACATTGCAATTGATTTAATTCATTCCAGTCGCTAACCTCAAAACCATAACCATAATATTTCTGTATTTTTCAGCAGAATATCGTGACTTTAGCATGAAATTGAAGTAATCTTGATAACTTTTGCGTATAACGCTCTAAATTTCTCAAATTGTTGAGGCAAGAAAATGGAAAACTATGATTTTCTTTACTCTTTTTTCTTGATTAAAAAAAAACTCTAAAGTTTCAGTTCAAAACTTGATTATACAGTATTCGCGAATATTTTGGCCCAAAACTTTCGTCGTGTGAGGTAATTTTTTAATTCAAGTCATGTTTTCCTCTTTAGTAATTTTCGTTCTGCGGATTCTTCGTTATGTGGGTCTTGTGTTCTGCGGGAACTAACTGTACGAAAATTTTAATATGTGTTTGTTTTTGTTTTGTACAATTTTTGAAACGTGTTGGAATTTAAAAAAAACGAGAGACGAGCGTTGGTTTTAAAGTTGTTCTTCTACTGCGTACTGTTGAACTCAGTAATGAAAATACAGTATTTTTTTAGCCCGTATACTGCCCACGAATTCATGAAACTTGTGCAGAAAATAAAATTTGTTCCGTTACAGGGATAGGATCGACTTTCAATTTCGTTTCCATCTTTGATTCAACCAGTTGTATTAAACACTGGAACATTTCCAAAAATGATGAAATATGGAATGATCACCGTAAAAAATTATTATATCTCCGGCCAAGACTCCAGCAACTGAAGCAACAGACTGGCAAAATTATGAGCCACCCCTCGTTCGTGGTTCTTATTTCACTCGGAGCAAAAAATTCAGTAATTCATGTGTGTATCAAGTGGTAACGTGCCGGAATTTACAACACGCGTAACTTTCTCTCCTGCTTTCGACGTTAGGCGCGAAAAATCTCGACACTTGCCAGTGTTATAATACTTATAATGAACTTTTCGTTTTTGCTTTCCATCAGTGCATGGAACGTGATCGGCAAGGGACAGTTCAAGCACGAGAACGCAGCCGTCAACTTCGAAGCCGATGTTTTCAACGGGCCACTTCTGATGGGTGGAATGGTTCTTGGTTACGGTGGTGTCCTCGCCGGCTATCAGACTGCCTATGATGCTGGCAGTGGCAAACTGACCAAGTCCAACGTTAGCTTGGGCTATAGCATGAGGGAAGTCAACTTCAACTTGAGCATGTGAGGATTGAGTTCCATCGCTATTGTCATCAGAAATCGGAAGCAATTTAAAATTTGATGAAATACTGCATTTTGACTTCGTCGTGTCCTTCCGTATCATGTGGAAGCGCGAAGGTTTTTATAACGGTTTCAAGTTGGATATATTTATGTAATTTGAGCGGATCCATGGCACCTGGTTATGCGAAAACAATGATTCCCGAAAAACTACATCTTTTTACGCTGGAAAACAAATGCATTGAGTGGCAGAATTACTGCGCTAGATTTGTTTACTCCGTTTTTCCCCTTTTGAATAATTCTCAACTAGTGTATCGTAATTCAGCTGCTACTAGAATAATGCATGAACTAGTCCACAATTGCATGAATGTTTCAGTATACTGTACTTATGCGCTTATTCTTTAAAATTTGAGTTTATATCCAAGTTGGGACTGTTCAAAAGGGAGGAAAAAATCCCTAGCATCATCAAATCATCCAAACAACAGTTGGAATGGTAAACTTTTAACCTTTTTAGAGCCAATCTCAGTCCGATTCCTTCCCTGCTAATTGAGTAAGCCAGCGATTCTTGTTCTCCACCAAGTGTTCTTAAAATTTTGTTCTTTAATTTATCGTATTTTGACATAGCATAATCGTTGTCATTATGTCACTGATTTCCTCCTGCTTTCCAGGCGCCATTCTTAGCACCAAAAAAATCTTATTCTTTCGTCTTCCATGCGTTAAAAAGCTAGACTGTACTTGTTTCTCTTCACGGGATTTTTCGAACAAATTTTCCTTTTTCACATTGCCTACATTATTTTTACATGAACTTCGTTTTACGGTGATATTCTTGAACTTTGATGTACAGCACTGCATTTAAGTCTTGGTTAATGGTAGTTCGAGAATCACCCTATCCCTGAACAATGCTCACGACGGAGGCACAGTATTTTATGGTAAACTTAATCAAAGTACGCAAAAAAAGCAACGCGCATTCACCATTTCATTATTGCTTTTGAACCCCAAGCCAGACGTGGATGCTGAAAATAAAATACGGAAATTTCCTTTTGGGGAAACGGAATACCGACGGTTTCGTTGGATGTGGCGTAATTTAAAGTTCTGAACGCCATTTTCCGAAATCCGCATACTGTATTGTATTGTGGTTCACATCATCAAGTTTTTTACAATTGGGTTCAATACTTCCAACAACCTCACTTCCTTTGGCTTGGGTGGACGATACATTATTGACAAGGATACTAGTTTCCGAGCGAAGCTTGACAATAATGCACGACTCAGCTCCGCATACGAACAGCGTCTGAAGCCCGGTAAGTTGTCAAGACTCGAGAGAACGTCGGGGGAATTTTCCTATTGATTTTCCCTGACCTAAAGCCGATTGTTCACGAATATTCCGAATGCATCTCGTGAGGCTACTTCATTTTTGCTTTGCTCAGGGTTCTTTCGACTCTCTTCAGTGTTTTTTTAATTTTTTTTTTTAATATTCATGACTACTTTAAATGATACAAAAATGTCATGCTGAAAAATGAGCTCTTGTCAAAGACTTCTTCGAGAGATGTGTCAGAATCCTCCGAACTAATGTGAGGTCCAATTTCGAAACTCAATTTAACATCTGCCAATGATCCCGATGCAGCTCAGACTTCAGCATTAACTCATAATCGTGTGAAAATGTAGGGTACCGTTCTCGCTCATCGGCAGAGCAAAAATTGCCTCGAAGAGAACAGTTTTTGGTTTGCGAATTTTTTTCAAATTTTGGGTAGATTTTTGGGTGACGTTTGGCAGCAGCTAGACTGACTTTGTAATTACCACATTTTATAAAGTACGGCTCTACTTCTCACGAGCCTTGAAGACAGAAGTGCGCTTAAATCAGAACTCGTCCGTTTTTAAATACGTCACCGGTCTTTTTCTCGTTTTAAGATTAAATGCCGAACAATTTAATTGATGTTGCTTTCCTGTAGAAAATTTATTCATCGTCTGAAAAGTGCCATCAAGGAAATAATCCTAAAATGGCTGATTTTGCAACCTAGCATACAGTCAGGCCTCAATACACGTCGAACTTCCCGAGTAGGTAAGAACTCTTTAAAGGTAGCACTTAATAAATTATTTTACTTCCGTGACATCGATAACTTCAAGTTTTAGTTTAAGAGAACTTAAAATACAACTTCTTTGATGCTCTTGAAAATTGTCTCCCACGGAAAACTTCGATGGTTTTTAAATCATACGGTTTATTACCTGAAGCGGGGTCCACTATACGAAGCGGAAGGCGATTTTAGCTTGAATCCCTTCTGCGAGAAGTCCGATGCTTTGAGCCCCTCTCGCCCTGGGTAAAACCGTATCGTACTCCGTTAAAAAAAGACTCGAATGATAGGAAGCCAAAGACCTCGAATTTGTCAATTCAATTTCTGAAGCGACCCTCGAATTCGTCAATTCTAACCTTTAATTCTTTTTTTTTTCTTTCCATAGTGAGACTGCAAGACGAGGGTCGACCTGAACTTCTTGAACTTGGTCCCGCCGGTGTTCGAGCCAGACCCGTAGCTAAACCTCCCGACTCGTTTTTCAGCACCCAAGTCTTGTTGGGCCTCTCACGGTTTCATTTCTTTTTGTTTTGCTTTCCATCGCCCTCGGTCTAGCTCTCGAATCCGTACACCACCTTCTTCGTTGTTTTCGTGGGTGGTTCCAGTGACAGCGCGAAACTTTTCTTCCGAAGTTTTAAACAGGTCAGAGTAGTCTTCGGAAGGAGTTTCATGAATTTTTTTGTTTTGTTTTTTTGTCGTGTAGTTGTATTTGTTGAAGCTGATCGGTTCATTAACGGGGCGCATTCCTGAATCCCTGGTTTTGGCTTTTGTGGCGTCAGCATTGAATTCTTTCCAAGAAATATAAATGCTGAAGATGATTCAAAGTCTTTTTGGGGAGTTCGCTTGGAATCGATCACATCTGTTCACATTGGTGCGACGTGTTCTTGAGCTATTAGGGGGAATCGTTTTCTTGGAGTGATCCACTTTTGAACATAAAGTTGGACGCTTGCATGAACAACCCGGTTAGTTGTCATGTTCTTTTTTTCGCCGAATGTTTTTTCATGAGGCAAAGGAAGCGTCATGAAGTTGAACCAATGGAAACAGCTGTGATTATCAATTCGAATTTAGGTAGATGATGGCTCTTTTTGATCAAATGCGACAGATATCCGGTGCTGTGGAATCATTTAGGTTCAATGACGACGTGACGACGTCGTCCGCGATTAGCCATGGACGATTCGACCATTGTGAGAGAAGACGGTGAGGATGAGAAAAAACAAACTTCGGGTTTCTTGGGTTTTACTTTTCTTGCAATTTTGTAGGAAATCGATACATTCCTGCTTCTCGTCGGCCGGATGGAACATGGAGAAAAGCGAGACGCGTCAAAGATGGATACGTTCCTCAAGAAGAAGTTCCATTGTAAGTGCTTCATTATTCGTTTATGCAAACTCATCTCTTCTGATTCCATGATGATCGGAGTGAATTTCTGGCGGATTCAAGGCATTTTATGGAAACTCGTAGAATTTTCACGTGCAAAAAAACAGAACAAACGAACTATTGTACTTCTAGAAGTTGCGTATTTTGTCGACAAGATAAAATTTCGGTTCTTTCTTGCTCAGGTTACCCGTGCTTTGTCTTTGAACTTTGGTATCCATTTGTCAATTTTGATTCCAATTTACATTTTTTGGGGTTTTTTTTCTTTAGAGGAGTTGTGACTTTGGTATCATGTTGGGTTTGTCGTCACTTGCATATTGCGTCTCGTCTGCTTGAGAATGACTTGAATATTAGATCAGGTTAATTTTAGTTTTCGTCTGAGGTTTCAGTTGATTCGGTTAATTATTAACCGAGTGTCAAATTTGCTTAGTGTTTGGTTAGATGTGGGTTTTGGTTAGTGTGGTGGTGTCACGCGCGTCATTTTACGTCGGTAATGGGTGTTGAGTGAGACGGGGTCAAGGTCAGGATTTTCAAATGTTGACTACAATTTTTACTACGGTAGTTCTTTGAAAGGTTAGCATCGTCACGTTTACAGTTGAAAGAATGATGTTGAATTAAGTGATATGTCAGGCCAGCTATCTTGATGAATTTTGTATTTCGATGTGTTGGTTTTCCAGACTGGATGCATCAATTTTTTTATATTAAATACCCAGATTTCGTCATGCCGAAAATGGTTGAATATCATCTGAAAAATGCAGAGTTTTTGAATCTTATTCTGTTTCAACCAAAGCTAACCCGAATTGATTAATAATCACTTGGTTTTGAATCTGCGTCACAATTCCCTCTTGTTCCGATCTCGTATCTTGCTGAGAGGGAAGACGGGAAAAATAGAATAAAATTCAAGGACTGCTCGGAGATTGATGGCGGTGATAACGGCATTAGTGAAATTGCGCCTGATGCGTGAACATCCCCACGTATCGCTCACAATGAACACCCCGTTTCAATGTCCCAGGTATGAGAGCAAAGGCAAACAATTCGCCAAAGCTGTACCTGACCATCCCATCGGGCTTTCACCGGCACAAATCGAGCGCCTGCGACTGGCACGCGAGCGAAACGCCGGTCACGAATCGAATCCCCGAGAAGTCGGCAATGCGTTGATTCCGGGCTTGGACCCTGCGCGAGCCGTCGCCAGCATCAAAAAGACCGCCAAAAAGGCCGCCAAGGGTAAGCAGGGTGAAGCCGTCAAGAAACCCGCCGCAGAGAACGCCGCCGACAAGAATTCCAAGAAACCGAGTCCCTCGGCGCTGAGTTTAGACGTTCTCCGGATCTCAGATCCGGTGGATCCTGCGAAGCGATTGCGGAATTTGCGGAAGAAGCTCAACGACATTGATGCCCACCTCCGTGCTTATTTTTCATTCCTCTAAAGGGGCAGACGACTCGTTGACCTCTTTCAAAGGGCTGCCGTCGTTCACCACCTACTTTACCTCCGCAACCTTTTCGTCTAACACTTAACTGTCCGAAACGTTCGTGCTTTTTTTTGTTGTTGTTGACTATCTTTTTGCGTGTGTGGTCTTTTGGCTTAATCCCCGATTAAAAGATCATCTGTTCATTCGCCAGATCTGTTGATTTTTCTGGTTGCTCGTCGAACTTCCTCATCGGGTTCCTCAGTCCTGCTTTCCGTCGTGTTATGTGGAATTTTATCGAGTTTCGTTAACTAGTATTCGTACTACCGCATTTTGGCAAGTATAAAGCGCTCCTTTTGTTTCTACAACTTCAGGCTTGCCAAAAGTCACGCTTCACGTCTTTGAAATCGATGAGATCTCGAATTCGAATTTAGAGCTAGTTGATGGGATGATTCTGCTCGAATGGTTGATGTCTCATCAAATATTGGCTGCATTCAATCTCGTCATTGGAGCTAAATGCAGGAACTGACAATTAAAGTGACGAACATGAGAATATAATAAAACAGATATCTTCATAAGTTTTTCCATTAATTTTTTCTCTAAAAATTTTCATGTTAGTCCTGCTTTGCTTAAAATGGTAATTAAAAATAAACTTCTGTTTGCAGCCTCGCGAGGCGCTATTTGCATTTTTTCATTGCAGAGAATTATTTTGAATTTTTGTGATTCAAAAATTTGTTAACTTTTTTGCTCAGTCCAACAAGTAGTGTTTTTGGAATTTTTTTTAAGGATTGGGTGGAATGTCTTGGACTTGGACAGGAAGTCTTTTTTTCTGTTGGAGAAGCTGTGCCTTAGAATTCATGACGTGTTCTGCAGTTTTCTTGAAAATTGTATTGCGACTGCGCTGTTCAAGAGATATTTACAGCACCAATAATTCGCTGCTCGTAGGATGTTCTTGTGTAGGAGAATTTGGTGAAACCTTTTGCCATGTCCAGAAAGATGATATTGTTATTGAAGTCTACTAAAAGTGGGATATTACTTCCCCTTAATCACTTACAAGCCTCCTATCCTGGAAACTCGCTCAAATTCCATTCCCTCATGAACATTTTCTAAATGAGGAAGTTAACTGAACGAACTCTATTTCGTTGAAAAAAAGTTGTGCTATTTTATTTTACTGAAACGCTTGCGAAAGTTTTATTCCAGGCGAGAAAAATCGTCTCACATCTGATGGGAATTTCGATGTACAGTAGTAAATTCCTATCATCCTGATGAGTGATGGGGTTGTGTGTCTCGTATTGTTACGGGTGTAACTTGGACAGTGATTATGTTCAACCGAATTTGGTGAGTAATTATTTTTTTCTTCCGTGAATGAAACCTTCAATACTAGAAATCTCTGCCGCAACTGTTGTGAAGCGAATCTAAATTAAGCGTGGAAGCGTAGAGAACATCAAATATATATTGACGTGCTGCCACGCTTTACTCTCAAGCTTACTCTTATGTTTTTTTAAATAGTTTTCTCTAGTTTCCTAAAGTCGTGATCATGTGGGGAAGTTCTAGAACGGGTGGGAAGAAAAACAAGAAGGGCGCTACACGCCAAAGTGAGCCACAGTTGGACCC
>CAJPEX010001839.1:0-48450 GCA_905338405.1 Notodromas monacha
CATCAAAGGAGACCCGTGCTTGAGGTGAGTCAATCGGGTTCCGCGTGTGGGACTTCTAATTTTTTTTTTTTTTTCCCACGGGGGAAACTTTCCAAATGAGCGTCGTCCAAATGAGCGCTTCTGCGTGGGGGCGCAGGATCGTATGCGAACTTTTGCTGAAAGGCCGAAAGACTTTGGCATATAATGTGCTATTTTTTCTCAGAATTGCGTTTCAAGGTACAGGTGAACCTTGAATTTGTTTCAGTTGAATTTTCAAGTTGAATTTTTTATAAGTCCCTGGCTGAATTCCCTTATCCATACATTAAAAGCCTCCCTAACTCAAATTATTTTTTTATAAAACCTCTGTAAGTCGAATTTTCTTAGGCCTTCTGGTCATTATTTTTATGAAAAATGAAAGATGAAATGATTAAAACAAATAATGTTATGCATCTTGAAAGGAATTGAAAGACAAATACAGTATAGCAAATGAATCCCTGCCTCCAAGTTCCGCAAGGTGTACCCCAGAATATCCTCATTTATGATTTCCTACATTTTTTTCACTTCTCACAACTAAAGTGTTTGTTTTCTCAATTGGAAACCTCAAAAAATGAAAACCTGCCTAAGCCGAATTTTTTTCCTGGTCCCTAGAAATTCGACTTGGAGAGGTTGAACTGTCTTAAAAAGCCTTTTTTGAAGATTTCAAAAATGGGGGGAAAAACTCCTGTTATCATTCGAAAAAAAAGTCATGATAACATATTTTAATTTTCTCGACTTCTGCTATCCCTATTAAATATTACCGTAATGTCACTACTTTCCGGAAACTTCCCAAATGAACGTCGACGTCGAAATGAGCGCGAGAGAAAAATTGAAGGCTTTGGATTGGGGGTGGAATTTTTGAGTACTGTACTTCTGATGAGTGACCCAAGTTTTTTTTTATCATATTCAACTGAAAAAATAAATGTCCTTCTTTTTTACTGTTGCGCTTCAAGAAATTCAAAGAACGACTCATTGAAGATTGAAAATTGCAGTGATCAACTCGTATCAATTGAAGAATAAAAAAAAAGGGGGCATACTTTTTTTTATTTTCTCGACTTCTGCTATTTCTCTCTCTCTCTAATTTCCTATTCCGAAATAACATTTAGAAAATTGCGACTGAAAATACGCTCTCAATACACAGCTCGGAAGTATTTTAATTCGTTTTAAAGAATCTTTATAAGGAAGTACCAAAATCGACCCAATCTGCCCTCGTGTTCACGTTTTTGCGCAGAACTTTTCCTGCTGACATCCTGTCGGAAGCCGAGATAAATTGATTAAATTTCTAGGTCATGGACATCTATTCTCCGTGGAAGGGTATCTTTCATCATTTAAATGTAGAGTAACTGTTTGATGTCTCAGTACTTGCGATGGAATTAATAGAATGTAAGGAAATCTTCAGACCAGCGATTCTCAGAGTGTTCGCGGTCGGGACTTGTCTATTGTAGTCCCCAGCAGTCTTCATTAATCCGCTGCGTTTCGGGTTTTTATTTATTTTTTCATTAAATCATTATTGGATGTTTTCTAGCCCTTGTATTCAAAGTATACTCATGTTTTCCTCCATTCTTTCCTTTTGTTTTTTTTTTAAGTAAAATTTTGAAATCACCAGGCTTTTCAATGAGTAACACGCGAGCTTTTCAGACGGTACGCGAGATTTATTTAATTTTTTGGTTGGTGAACTTTTCATCAATTGGTAAATTGATACTCAAAGGAAATTAAGTCGCTTCATTTCGGCATAACTGAAGAGATTATGAAGAAGACCCCGTTAGACTTCAATAATTGGAAATTTTAGTGCACAGTATTTTGATTGAATAAGATGGAACAACATTTGACAAGACTTGATGCATTCTTCGTTTGAGTTACAGCCACCGATAATAACAGACGTGCTTCCAAAAAAAATTTCACATCTTCAATCAAGTAAAAATTTGGAAGGAAGTTCAAAAATCGTCCGGAAGAACGCAATAAAATCTCATTACAACGAAATAATCGACGTCTTTGGAACCAGTAAAATAGTTTCGTCATGAAGGAACTCAAATAACGTTGCAGTTATTGGACAGGGACCTAAAATACAAATGAATTGTTGCAAATAAAAATCCTTTATAACGAGATCCTCCTGCAATTTGTGAACTTCGGAAAACTGTTGAAACAAGTACAATGCAGGTATACCAAGTAAAAATGCTAAAAATAAAAAAGTAACAAGTATCGCAACTTTCATTTGAGTTATTGACGCCACAGATAAATTTCACGAAAAATCTTACTCAGACACTAGCTTTCTTATTGTCGTAAAGATTTCAGATTATACCAAAATGCAAAACAATGTGCTATTTATTTGCAAAACCACGTGTTGTAGATAATTCGTGAATTGGTCAGTTTTCTTTCACGAATGTCCTTTTAAGCTCTTGGACTCGGCGGAACCCGGAAATACCCGACGGCAACTGCAACCTCATCCCACGACAACCCGACCTTCGACCCTGAATTATTGCTCAAAGAACGGCGTTTGTTCCGCCACCAAGCACCACAGTGGCGCCTGTGCAGGTGGCATTGGTCCCCACAATAATAATGGCGGCACCCAGCAGCAAAAGCCTCGCATCACCTACGACTCTCTGGCTCGTTTCGGCGCCTCTGGCCCGTCCTCTTCCTGCCGCCGTCCAACAACATCAACAACCACCGGCAACAGCAACAACAATAATAATAATAGTAATACTTTTATCGGCAACAACAACAGCAGCAACGACGACGAAGACGAAGACACGCTGTTGTTCGGCGCCCAATTCGGTCCGATTTACTCCCGGGAGAACTTGATCAAAAACTTGGCGTTGCTCAGTGTTGCCAGCACGCTCATCTCCTCGGGCACGTTTTTATTGCCCAGCTTGAACTCCGCACTGTACGACGAGAACTCTGTGGCTGCGTACGCACCGGCTTTGTTGTTCGGCATGGCCACGTTGAGTTCGTTGTTCGGGGCGCCGGTGTGCGAAAAGATGCGCCCCAAGTGGGGGCTGGTGCTGGCTGGCGGCGTGGTGGCGCTGGGAGCTGCCGCGCGGGCGCCGCGAAGCGCCGCCACGTGCAGTGCAGTGGTGTTGGTAGTGGCGGCGGTGCAGGGACTCGTGTGGGGACTGGCGTTGAATGCGGCGACGCAGGCGCTGCTCGGGCTGGCGGGGAAATTGACGTGTTTGGAGCGGCGGTGTCCGGAGCGGGTGCAAGTGAAGGTGGCCATTGTGTTCCACTTGTGCGTCGGCACGTTTTGGCTGTGGGGGAACGGGCTGTCGGCGGGCATTTTGTCGGCGCTGGACGGCTACTGGGAGGGCAGGAACGCCACTGACAAAGGTGGGGCCTGTATATATATAAGCAGTACAGAATTCCGTTACAACAAAAAGCTTGTTACAAATTATTTTTAGTTATGATTTTTTTTTCTGTCCCAGCAGCTTCTTCATGTATAGGCATGATGTTATGAAAATGTAATTATTCTTACAAACTCTAACTCTCCCATGTGAAAACGGGAGAAGGAAGTCCCTCTATGCTGGAGGTAATTTTTGTTTTAATTAGCTGAAGGGATGGTGAATTGGTGAGATAAATGCCCAGCAAGAACTTTTCTTGTATCAATTTTAGGGTTGGAAATACAGTGAGACCCCCAGATGCGGACATAATTGGTGAATCAAGAGCGTCCCAAAGTCAAAATGTCCATAAGTTGAGTCTCATTTTCCCTTAGACTTACATTATACAATTTTTAATTGGTGTTTTATGTACGAAATAATCACCATAATTCCATGAAAATAAAAATTGTCTCCCGATTTAAACTGATTCTAATCAGTATATTTCAACGCAATATGGGCATTTGGGGAAACGGACAATTCCCCCGATTCTAATTCCCCCACCTCTATTCCCCCCACTCTAAAATCCCCGATTTTTAAAATCCCCGACATTTATTCCTGCCGGTGTCTAATTGCCCGGAAATAAAAATCCCCATTTACTAAAATCCCCGAAAATGCAAAATCCCCAAATGTACAAAATATCACCAAAAATGAAAAAAATTCAGCCGAAATCGGATTATTTTTGTATGCTGTGGTGTTTCAAGTTTTCTGAAGGTCAGAAAAGACCTTCCAGGTGGGCTGAGGCAAAGTTGGGATTAATCCAAGAAAAAGCCCATTGCTTAGCATAGGATTTCTTTCATTTTCCCACAAAATTTCTCTGTGCAAAAAGAAAAAAAATTTGGATTTTTCCCCAACTTCATCCTCAAATCCCTTTTTCTACCCTGAGGTGAGCAGAAGAAGAGGGATGCCAACCTGAAGAATCTGTGTCAATTGTTCAACAGGCACAAAATTAGTCTGGAAAATTTTTTGAAGAAAACCGCTAAAGCAGTGAAACTGAGATACAATTAATAATTTTTTTATTGCTGATGTGGCTTTTTTTACATTTTTTGTTTTTTCAATTTTTACTTTTTTGTTAATTTTTTTCAAATTTTACGTTTTTTTCATTTTTACGTTATTTTAATTGTTATTCAATTATACTTGTTAAATTCAATTTTCGTCACTCAGAAATAAGAAAAACAATTGTCCAACCATCAGTTTTTTATTTTCGGGGGAAAATTGTACATCGGGGATAATTATTATGGGGGATTTCAACAAAAAGCAGGGAAATTAAAATCGGGGAAAATAACACTCGAGGATTTTAAAAATCGGGCATTTTAATTTTGGGGATTTTTGTGACCGGGGATTTTAAAATCGGGGATTATTATTCGGGGGAAATAGAGGCGGGGGAATTAGCATCGGGGGAATTGTCCTACACCCGATCAATTTCCATCATCCATTTTAATCACGGAAAAAATGAATCAATTGGCGATGAAATGATCAAATATTGCTTCGTAAAAACTTACCTCCATCTTTTTCCATCCTGAAATGCGTAAAAGAACACCAGACTGAACAATCGTGAAGGTCGAATAAATTTTTATAACAATAATTGGTCAAGACGAAAAACAAATCAATCACAGGTTATTCGGAGTTAATGGAACACAGTAGGAAATTTCAAAGCATCTAGACGGATAAAACTTTGTTGCATTTCAAGTTTCAACAAAAGAATTCTGTCCTGTGTTTGTTCAGCTAGATCTGAAGACCTTTTCTTTTTACGCGGTGGATTGAAGAAAGAAAAACAAATTTGTAGTAATCCCGGATTCTGGTTCAGCTTCAGTGGTAATTATTGACGATGTAAATTGCGGGGCCCGAGCGCTCGTGGGTCTTCTTCGTCTTCCTCGCGAAGACTTCAACAGGTTCACGATTTGGATGACTTTCTTCTTCGCCTCTATACGTTGGTAAAAATTCTTCATTCGGATCCTGCATGGGTTCACTTTGTCGGACCTCAGGCGACTGGTGCTCTTCCAAAACTTGGTCTTCTTCGTTCGGCGGATTAACATACGGGTCGTAAGCCGGCTGTCTCATTGTATTCGCATGCGATGCGAAACTAATGAGCATCAGACAAGCAAGAAGAATCGACACTACTTCAAGTTTCATTTTTCCCCTTTTTTTCTCTTTTGGAAATTCTCCTGCTCGTGCTCAACGAGGTACACAGAGAAGGGAAGGAACTCGTTGAATGAACGGAAACTGAGAGAACTCTCTTTTTAACGTCGATTCTGCTGTTTATTTACAAAAATATCAGTTCCGACTCAGAGTTTGAACCACATGTTTTTTTCAAGGGGTATCCTCGGTCATAACAGGTTTAGGAGTCAACAGTTTTTGCATTAAGCGTCAAAATTCGGGTAAACCAAGCAACAAACAGATTCAAATTTAGCCGAGAAATAAATCGTTCCACCGAAACAAATAAGTTTCTAAATCAATTTCACCCTTTTTTAAATTTTTTTTCGAATTTCAGAAAATATAGTCGAGAATCATAGTGAACGTCAGTTTCTTAACAAAAAGAAACATTTTGAAATTACTGGACGTCCTGTGAGCTAAAAATTCGGCTCGTGAGGTGAAAAAATGACAAGAATGCGGAAATACACAAAAAGAATGTTCATAATTTACTTCATACATCCACTAATGACTCAACAGCTTGCCAAAATGGATTCCCGATTAAGTCGCAATTTCTGATTTGAAAATTAGAGGCAAGTTTCGGCATTTTACTCAGAAAAAATGCGGATTCCTCAGCAGATTCATCCGTCAAGGGCACAGGAACATTAACGTTCATTGACCTCACAATAACGGTTCCCTTCTTGAACAATTCGGGTTCATTGTTGTAGTTGATTCCGAACTCCGAAAACAAGAGTTCGTTTTTATCCGAAGACACCGTTCCCCGAAGTCGTTCTTCCGCCTGCCGATTTCAACCCAATAATATTTTGAAAATATTTGCTTCCTCGAGTTTTCGACACATTACAAAAACATAATTCATAATTTTCTCAAATTTTGTGAGGTACTGTAATTGAAAAACTCGCAGTCAATTAAAAAATGCATCATAAAGCTAGTAGTTGGCCAGAATAATAAAACGCCGGCATAGAGAAAATGACGTGCAGAAAACACCGACACGGAAGGCGCCAAGAGGAAAAATTCCAACATAAAACAAGATCAGTAAGAAGCAGTCATGAAATAAATTTTTTTATTTGAAAAAATAGCATATTGAAATAATATCATCATACAAATATATAATCCACCATTTTTATTTATTCATCGTTACCATTTTTATGTACGGGTTTTCCTGAAATCTCACGCTTCGATTCCATAGATCTGTTGAATTTGTGGGGCTTTATAGCTTTTAAAGGGTTTACTCGCAAGAAAAATGCAAATTTTAAAATAAATTCAAGTACAGTAACCTCTTGAATGTATTCGGGGTTATTTCAAGACATAACATGAAGTTTTAATATTGCTGAAGATGATTTCTGTACTATTTCTCTCGCCGGCATTTCCTCTTGACTCCCAGCAGAAATTCTGAAAAGTTCTGTAATTGACAAAGGAAAAGTTACCTCCGACGGCGATAATCCCTTCTTCAAGACCAGACTCCAAAAAGCGGTGTTGTACAAATTATTTATGTGACAATCCGCCTGTCTCCAGCTCAAATAGTCCCTCAAATTCGTCAACGTGGGATAAAGCACGGCTCGACCGTCAAACGTCGGCGGGTATTTCAACTCATCTTCCCCGAAAGCCTCTTTCCAGTGAAACCCGAAAGACGACGCAAAATGCGACACGACATTCGTCACCAGCTTGTCTCTCCGCCGACAATAGATTTCCGTCGACCGTTTGAACACGAAGCTGTATTCATCACTTTGCCCGTAGGCCAGGACTATTTCCGGGGAGAATTCCACGAGAACCCGGAGAGCGGCTTTGTTCATAAGCCGCAAAGCTCGGGCATCGTTGGGTTTAGCGTATTTGTGTACGTCGGAGAATTTGTGGAAGTTCTTCCCGTCGACGCGAACAACGACAAAGCAGTTTGGCAAACACAATTCTTGGGACTCGAAAGCACGCACATACTCGAACTTGCTTTTTGCCATCGCAACATTCGCCGAGAACTTTCTGAGAATGTGAAACCTCATCTACTGCACCTGTCGAGAAATGGGTAAGAAAAAATAACAACCAACAGCGCATATTTCTGGAAAGTTTCCTTTGAGCGCCGAATTATTTTCAAACACATCAGATAAATAAATGAAGAATTCCAGATAATTTATTCCCCAGATACGTGGCACGAAAACGACCCATCACTCTTGAGAACGTAACGAATTTTCAAATAATCAGAATGCTTTTCATGGCAGTCTATTCGGAAAGCTACTTCGTGCCAACTTGCATCGGAATTTGGCCAACAATACCTAATTAAACAGGCATTCGGCACACAATTAAGCACTGAAAACTTTTCTTCGCCAGAGTAGGGAAAATCTGGTAGCATCTGATTGCCACTGAAATCAAAATTCAGTAATGTATTTTCAGACGAGCACGATTTAACGTCTGGGATAGATCCGGGTAAAATTTGCAGGTGATATGGAACCGAAACACGTCTCAGCGACTCAAAAACACAATGCATAATTAAACTTTCATTTTCCGTTTTTACTTGCCAAAGTTTGGATAAAATATCAGATTTAACCAATTTCATTTTTAAACAAAGTGAGTCTGGAAAAACGTGAATCCAATTTCGGGACAAATGAAATTTTCGCAAAATTCGAAAAACTTCAGGATTCAGACACCCTAGATTATCCACAGGAAAGATAATCACCGAGTCTTGAACACACTTTATATTGTCTTCTGAAATAACTTTGGAGAAAATTGGACCGAAATTTATGATTGGTGCAACAACCTCGACCACCGAACCCGGAAATCTCGCAGCAACAATATCAGGATGCCCGCCAATTTGTAATACATTAGAATGAACTTTCAGTGGAAAAAATCTCTCATCGTTCATTAAACGCATGTAATCTGAGGACAGCTTGAGCATCTTTGCTGGTTTTCGCGCGACGGAATCGTACGTGAAGCTCAACCCAACATCTTCGATTTCGGGGGTTTTAGAAGCTGTCACTGAAAACACAGAAGCTTTCAGCAATGGATCGTCCGTGCAGCCGATGATAGGATGAATGGCTTGTTCCCAACAAGTTCTCGCCGATGGATGCGAAGAAATTCTGATTGTTGGGGTCAGGTGGAGAGTGAACCAAGTCACAATGCAGTCCGGTCGTCCGTCACTGATTATATCGAATTCAACGTCATACTCTCCATCCAGCTTCGACCATCTAAAACGAATAATTCAAAATACAGTATTTACGTCTTAAGGATAAGACTCTCCAAGAAAATTATACCGTATTCAAAAATATCTGCGAACCTCTACGAAGAAAAAAATTCATGACTGAATGATAACGCAAGAATAAAACAGAACGACCTTTCGTATAAAAAAAAAAAGATGGTTTACGATCCTTCCACATTTTTTCTCGCAAATACAGGAAGAATTTTCGTGTAGTTTCAACATGTCGGAATTGTTTTAAGAACACTGAACCGAAATCCTGACTTTCAAGTTTTCTTTGAACTCAAATTCAGCTCCTCAGAATGTATCCCTCCTTTTCTTTCAGATTTGAACTTGGACTAAAATGTTCTGGTATATCTTAGATTCTAAAAAATTCGAAGAAAAAAACATGGGCAAATACAACTAAATGAAGATAATTTTGAGGAGATGATTTTATGAACAGATCAAATTATTTGATTCGTTAGAAATTGCCTGCACTCTTGAAAATAAATTTCAATGACCCAAATTGTTCCATATTTCACGTTATGCACGCAAATTTCGCAATTTCGCAGGAAGGGCTTCTTTCTTAAAAAATGACGTACCGTTTAAGGAATGGCACAAATAATGAAGTGGTTCGAACAAACGGAAAGAAAAAGCGTAAAAACCGGTTACCTCAGTAAATGATCAGGATCCATAAAGTTGACGGAAACCAATCGTACGGGCTTCGATAGAAATTTGAACCCCTTCGGAAGCCAGGAAATCCTTTCTGAATCGTACATTCCATCATCATCCGCCCAAAACGCATCAGCTTCCGATATCAATTTTGATCTTAGCTGCCGCCCACATTTCAACTAAAGGAATGGTCGATTGATAATTTAAAAAAAAAAAGAATTGAGTGACTTTCAAAACACTTCTCGTTTTTTTTTTTTTTTTTTTTTACCATAGATGCAATATCATCAGATTCCACAACAGCAGCAAACAAGCAAGCTTTGCATGGTATGATGGTTCCACGGGATGGATTCAACTTTTTTGGCACTACACCCAACGACGGGTTGTTGCTTTCTGAATCCCCGGAACAAGAGCAAGAACCTGTAGAAATAAATAAAAAACTCAACACAATGCACATCAAAGTAATGGCAGTATCAATTCAAAAAAGCATATACAGAATGGGAATACTGTAAAAAAAAAAGATAAAAATTGGGCATGCTGCAAAAATGTACCGAACAAAGCGTTCTCATTTCCATCACTATCCATCAAATAGGCTTCATCACGTTCCTGCAGCAAGTCTTTCCAGGCTCCTAGCACGCTTGAAACAGCTCTTTCGCCAAAAAGCCCAGCATCGAAAGTTTCCGTCACGCACACATTCACCCTGAAAGAAAACGAAATCCATTTATAATTCCTAGTTTCTCAAGAGCAAAAAAATAAACAAAACAAACCTTGATGGAATGTCAACTCCGACTCTTAGTTCCGTCGAGTAATTCTTCAGTAGCGTGATGGAGTCTTCTTGGTGAAGCCCGGATTTGAAAAACCTCTGCAAGCCAAGAGTTGACAGGGAAACAAGAAATTCCGACATTTCACATGAGAACACTTTTTTGGCCCCAGCTTCCACAGCCATCATGCTGAAAATAGAAAAAAATTAATTTCTTCAAGAGAAAAAGGGAATTGTCAAGTTGAATGTTGTGCACCGATAGGTAAATTAAATCAGATAAAAAAATAGACGGATTTTTTTCAATTTCGGAATTCACCGGAAAATTTTGCAAAAGGAACAAGTCACCTACCTTAGAATGCCAGAACCAGACCCGATGTCGAGCAAGGAAACCGGTTCGTTAGCATAAGCGGAGATCAGCTCTTTCAACGCAGATTCGTACGCATTATTCCTCAGTGAATCGTTCACCATGAAGAAATGCCACCTGGGAATCACCCGACAACACAATGAACGCCAAGTATCCAACGCTTGTTCATGCTGGGGATGAAGCTATAATTTCAACAACAAAAATAAACAAAATTCATCATCTAATACAATACTGTACTGAGAAACAAGTTTTGAACGTTGAGCGTTTGGAAATCCGGCCTCAAAATGAAAGCTTCAGAAAATAGCAATGCCATGCAAACCTGGAGGACTTCCAAAAGCAGGGCCCAAGCTTCGGAGAACATATCATGTCGAAGCATCGTTACAGCGTAATTGGTTTTCAAATCCTCGTTCGCCTCTATTACTTCGATCGCTTGTTCGTAAGGCTTAGTTACAATTTTCATCACATTCTTTGGATGCTGAGCAGTAACTTGCGCTGTCCAACGTTCTACATAAAAAGGTGAAAAGAGTACAAAACATAAATTATTAGAAAAAACACATCAATGAACCGAATCTGGGATTAAGTTAACCAAATCTCCGAAAATCGGGATTTTACAATAAACTTTTACACAGGGAGGGGAAATAACGCATGCGAAATTTAGCTCCACACCTCTTAATTAAACTGAACTAACCCAGTGCATTCATCAACACATCCTTCATGGAATCCATCCCACGAGGTTCCATTGCAGACACAGCTAAACAAAGAGGAATCGCTTCAACGTAATTTTCTTCCTCTATCATCCGGAGAGCTTTTTCTTTTATCTTTTCCAAAAGACCAGCTTGAGGAAATGACATGATGAAAACTCGAGGAAGACGACGACGTAGGGTTCATGAAGCAATCGCGATCTTTCACACAGATTTCGTAACAATACTGTATTTCAAAAAATCAAAAGAGCTTCATTCATTCGAGATCTGAAAACGTCAACAAGGCAGCATTTGATCATCAATTCACAAACACGACCCGAGGCGTAGTTCGCTACTTTCCTCAATCTTGCGCTGATTTCAATAGTTCCGCAATCTGAGTCGATCTTTGGTCCAAAATCACAAATTCATTTCAAAATAAAAAACTGCACACGCGAAAATTGAAAAATATTGTAGAACAATTATAGTTTATGATATAAAGCCCCATTCTCCGTACTTATAATTTTCGTCGTATCCGGCACACATGTCTGAAAACCAAAAAAAGAATAAAAATAAATGAATGATTACCTCGAAAAAATTGCAATGATAAATGAAGCAACGGTCTCGACATGAATCTGTATTTTCAAAAAAATTCGTACAAAATTGGAGGTCGCAAAATTATCATTTCCCCTCTTCCGCCGTTTCAACAGGAAGTCGTTTGTTGATTTTACTCAAAATCTTGTAATCGAAAACGCCAAGCCCGTAACCAACATCGTCGAATCCAGTGGGGGACGATTCATCTAACGTGTAACCTAGGGCATTAAAGAACTTGCAGGCTGCCTCATTCTTATCCAACACCGTCAACACCACTTTCATCATTTTGGCGGAAAAAGCCACAAGTTCCGAAATGGCCATCAACCTTCTCCCGAGTCCAAATCGATGATACCCACATTCCAACTGAATTTCATACCTGTAAAATTTAAATTGGTGAATTTTTATGAATGAGCCACTAAAATAAAATAAACCACGAAAAAAAATCCAAAAACATACAAAAACACAAATTTTATTTCTTTGGGGACACTGTAATATATTCATGATGACGGAAATGTTTCGTGGACTTACAGATAAAATACGGGAAGACCGTAATCCATGTCAAAACGGAAATTGACGAATCCAATAGGTTTTTGATTTGCATCGCGTGCAATTATGTATCTTGCATCCGGATGAAACATATCCTGTTCCTTTTCTTTCTGATTCCATCCCCAATGACTGTCGTTGTAACTGGAAAAATACCACATGTTCCCTAATTTTCAGGCGTCACAATAAAAATAAATAAATCACAGAAACTCACAGATCCATCATGTTTCGCCTAGTGAGATCAAATACCCAATCCCTCGTGTCGTTATCTAAATGCTCATACCAAACGCAATTTATATTTGCGGCAACTTCTTTGGACGCAAAAGTTTTAAAAGCCGCAAATTTCTCCAACGGGTCCTCCAGTTTCTTCGCCGCTGCCACAGTTGTCTGATATTCAAGGTTTTTTAGCTTTTCCTCCTTCTTCTTGGACTTGCGATTCTTCGCTTTTTCCGACTCCCTCTGAAACACGCAAAAATTCTTCAGGACTGATTTCCGTTGACCTTGATTCGGAGTTTTTCAGATGCTTGAATGCGCGCGCGCGAAATAACAAGATTAAAGAGATAACTTACTCCCATGGTAAAGAAGTCGTGATATGTAAAATACGCTCGTCTGGAATTGAAAGAAAACAAAAATACAAATTACAGAAGTCGAAGCGACACAGCGAAAATTAAAGTAAATGTTGAAAGAAATCGCACAGTGAATATATTCGATCACAGATACAAAAAATTTCGTTCAATAAGTCCGAGACTGTTGCCGATGGAAAGCCTTATGCTTCAACAAAACTGGGCCTGCCAAAACAGAAGCCAACTTGGTACTAAGGTGACTGATACCACGTAGAATAACCAATGGCCGTAAAAATACATGCTTTTCAGCACATTCTCGAAAGAAGCTTCAAGGTTCTTGAATATTGCCGAATAAAAGGGAACCGAGGAAAACGTTTTCGATGAGGAGCTGAATGTCAGGTCCAATGCAGACATCATCATTAGCAACGTTAACGGATTCAACAGCAGCACAGTCAACCTCGACAACCATTTCCTGGAAAATGGAAAGGAAAATCAAGCAGACTTCCTCCTTCAAACCTTAACCCATCTAAAACAGTGAGAATCCAAAAACTGCACTCAGAACGGCTTCTCGAACTTATTCAGCCAAAAATATTCGAGTTTTAGTGTCACACTATAAGAATTAGTTTTATTCTACGCACAGTTTTGCTCGCACAAATAAAAGCATGCGCTCCACAGCGTTCTTTCAGATACAGTACTGGATGATGAACGCGCAAATTAGTCACAAATATTGTTGAGTTAACTCTATGCAATCATGAATTTCATGTCAAATGAAGGTCATACAGCGTGAAACAAAGTTCAGCAAAATCCTGGCAGCAACAAGTATTGAGTGCTTGAAAGAAAAAAGAATGATCAGTAGAAGTATTGTTTGCTGCATCAGGAAAAATTACCCCTATCAATTTGTAGTAGGCGTGAATCTTCTCCTACACTCACACGATTTCCCAAACACAGAAGAAGAAATCATTGAAAAGGAAGAACAAAAACGTGATTACCATTGTTTTCGAGGAGCCACGCATATTGCGATGGGGACAATGAATACCCCAAGGATGAACGACGTCGCAATATTGTAAAGCGCAAGTGTGAACAGAACCAAAGCAACTTCCAAAATGCCTATGAAAACCATCATGTAGCGGCTGCTTTTGGCGCCACTGGAATGCCTAGAAAGATATAAAAAACACCTCAAACATTCTTCGTCCCCACGAATTTTGGAAAAAGAAAAATTTACAGCCTTACCCACTGAACATCATTGGTGATGAGATCATGAGAACACACAATGAGATGAAACCCCACAGCACAGCTTCGGCGGGAGAATATCCAACGTGTTTTCCGAGGTCCACAAGGATCTCAGGACTCAACGCTAATCCTAAGCCAAACGCGTGACAAGCCAAAGCAGTTTTCACGCATCCAAGTACCGAGTAATCAACCTTCGAACCACCCTGGAAAAAAAAATTGCATCAAAATTTACTGACACTCTGTTTAAACATTGAGAAAGTTGAAAATTCACCTCACTCTCCTCGATTAGCTCAAAAGCAGGAGGCTCATTATGCGCTACAACAGGTGCATCACCTGCACCAGAATCTCCATTATTGCCAGTCTCAGTTTCTTGTGATTCCTCCTTCCGCTCCTCTTCGCCAATTTCCTCATAGTAAACTGTTGCAGGCAATGCCAACCAAATCGCTAATGCTCGAATTATCAATGGCAACGCCATTAAAGCGAATGGCCCGAAATATAAGCCTATCGAAATATAACGATGCGCTGCCGGAAGCAGGTAAAAAAAGAAACTTTGGTGGAAACGTTCCAAAAGATTGTTCAGACACCGCGTCATTCCTTCAATGGCTCGTCCAAGTTCCGTGTAACTCGCGATTGAGTTCGACTTCCGACTTGTATGACCACGGAGAGTTACTGCTGGGATAGCAAATCGAAGGAAAAGGCCGTGATTTCCAGAAGGAAGACCGAGGCCAAGACCTTTAGTCATCATCGCAGATAAGGTTTTGAAAGAGGTTATGAAGCCAGCATATGACGCACTGTTGTGAGGACCAACCTGGGAATATAAATACAGAATTCGTCACATGGGGTGCCTAAAAACGTGTGAGACACGGAAAAATCAAAATAGGTCCTCCTTTTTTCCAAATTTATCATAAAACCAAATAAAAACTTGTACACACAGGAGGAAATCAGAAGGGAAAACATAGGATGACTCGTAAAATTACTGTGAATGAATCGGGATTACAGTGACATTTACCCACGCTGAAAAATCGTCATGATTCGTACACAAAGTAGGATAGTTTCACCACATGAATTACAACTTTAGCATTGCACGTTTACCTCTCAGACTTCCAACTGCACAACTTATTTCCGAGGGACACAAAATATGATACGGGGCGAAAATTCGTTGAAAAAAAAAAACACGAACACCAGCGCAAGTACGGAATGTAAAACTTACTGTTTTCCGGTGCGTGTGTTTAATGCCCTCCTTAGAGCACAACTTGTGAACCATGGTTACCAAGTCCAGATTGGGAAGTTGGCCATTGAGACCTTCCACTCGCACATCGACGAAGTTCAATGGGAGAGCGGGAAATTCGAGATTGATCGCAGCCTTGATGAATATTAGAAAATCACTGAATTATCGGGGATAATCTTTCACGCAGACAATAAAAACCTTACTTGAATCGCGCCGGCATGTCCACTCAAACTTTCGGCAATCAGGCATCCTGGTTTTCCACAAGACACTTCGTGATAGCCTTCCAACCACGCTTGTGTTCCGATTTCACCCCCATCAGCAGCCAGAAAAATTATATCTTTTGCCCAGTATGTGGCTTCTGAAAAAATAATGAACCAACCACCATTGAATTTGTTGATTAGGGAGAAGGAAAGATCGGCGATAGTTCACTTATTTATTTCTGGCATTCCTCCCACGATGAGCACATAAAAGGAATATTTTCGTCTGCTCAGATTTTATATTGCACCATTAAATAGTATAGTCGGACTTTTAAACGAGAATAAAAATATCGTACTTTTGAATCGCTTTGCAAGTGCGATCATCAAGCCCAACGTCGGAAGGTTTCCAGGTGCAGCGGTAACAGGGTTCGAATTGTAGGATGTGGAGAGAACAATGGATTCCGTGCTCGCATGTCGGGGAGCACGAAGAATTCCATAAACATTCAATCCTGATTTCATCTACGCGGATAACAGTGACAACGTTTTACACAAAATTCAAATTAAGGACAAATTCGTTTTTTGCTTCAAAAAAGTAGAATGAACTCACCTGATTCATTAGAGGACACGAGTAATTAAATGCTTGAAAATGCACATCAATTCCAAGAGATCTGAATTCACTCGCCAATGCATCGGAAAAGGAATGACAACCATTACTTAGTAACATTGATTCTTGGCTACAATGTTTCGAAGCATCTCTCAAACGATCCAACGTCTGCCGAGCATATTGTTCTTCTCGAAATGTAGGATCCACCAACCCAGGAAGTAAAGCGTTTTCTGAAAAATACGTTCCTGCCGAAAAGAAGATCCAAAACAATAATATTCAACAGCTTGAAACTAGCGCGTGACGAAGAATTCACAATTCAATAATAGGCTGAAACTGATGTTAAAAAAAAATTTTACTACAAGATTGAAACTTACCCGCATTGAACGGAGCGTAGCACAAGGAGATCATCCATCCTAATCCAACAAAATAGAAGAGATATCCAAGCTTCAAATGATGCTTCAATAACAGTCCTCCAATTCGGAACTTCCCAGAATCCGGAACTGAGAAGATTCCCATTGGAGCAGGAATTTTACAGACGTATTAGTGTCTCGCTTGCGACCAACTGTTTGCAATGTCAACCCTGCAAAGAAATATAACAGAACAAAAATTCCTTTGGGACTCCGAAATGTAATTCAACAAAAGAATTTCAGACGGTTGACCAAAAATTCTATTTTTTTCAACCTCTGCTTCGAATCAGGCCGTAAAAAATTCATAAAAAATTCAGCGTCGTACGAGGTTCGCGAATGCAAAATTCCACTCAAGTAATCAGAAAAAAAGTTAACCAATAAATAATATGTTCAAATAAATTTCAGCAACATGCATAATCTAATTCGAACACAACAAAGATGAACCAGTGAATGTGTACGCCCACGATAAAGTCTAGAAAAAAGCGTCGTGCTAAACAACTTTTCCTGAAACTCGAAAAAATCACCGAAACGATTTACGGTGTAAATCTCAAGAAACACATTAAATCTAAAGTTTTTGCGGACATTTTTGTTCTGCCAAGTTCCAACTCGGCAAAGCCAGAACTTCCGGCAGCATTGTGAGGAGCTTTATTCTACCCAGAAATATGAAATGGAGATGAACTCATGTAATTATACAAACAATATACATTCGACGAGTCATGGAGTAAAAAAAAATTTTCCAAAGCTTTGAAGAGAGACAAGTGCATTCACTTGGACTTCTTGGCAATTGGAGTCGCGTTCATGCAGTCAGCGAAAACATATTCTGGAGTCAAGAAATTTACTAATTTCTCGATAGACACTTTCGAGTGTCTGTGGCAAACATATCCCAGTCTGCCCAACCACGTCATCTTCTTCGGATCTTTGTGAGCGATGCAATAAGAAGTCGGACAATGATCGCATACGGCGAGACTGCCATTTGGGCCCCGATTGGTGAAAACAACCGTTTTGCAGTCTGGCTCTGCGCAGAAGTGCCATGGACAGAGCCAGTTGTTGTCTCGAGGTAATTGTCCACCATTACGCTTCACGCATTCCTCGTGATACGTTCTGGGACACGTTTTGCAGGGAATTAGTTCGTCCAGAATTTTCCCGCAGTAATAGCAGCCTGAAAGCGGTTTCCTCAAACTTCCAGTCTTCGTCAGTCTCCTCTTTTTCTGTTGATTGACGAACGAGATTATCTTACATTTTCAAGAACAACAAAATCAATATATGGTATGTGCATCACAGAGCGTCTAAAAACTTGATATGTGAAGGAAAAGCGAATATTTCCTGTAGAGAAAGCATGCAGAAGTGCAACTACACTGGCAGGGAATACGTCAGGAAATTAAAAATCGCTCAAAATAATTACTTTATGCACGAAAATTTGTTCATTAGCAGATAAAAATCTACCAATTTCATCAAAAGTTGACCAGAAACCGAAATAATCCTCGCATAAAAGCGCGGTAGTGCTCACGCTTAAAAAAAAACCAAGATGCTGAGGAAAGTCATGAACCTTCTTCAGATGCTTCGGTAAAAAGTAAAACAATATCCTTGATTCCGTGACTTCTACTAACCTCGAATAATTTTCATGAACAAAATACGCAAACGCAAAATATAGATAAAAATCATCTGCAAACATAAATTCTTGAGACATAACTCGTATGTCCTCATGAAATACATTACAGTACAATACTAAAAATTCATCGTCTCCACTGGAACCTCGAACTAAGAAAGCAATGGAAGTCGTAATTAGTGAATTATTTTTCTCGCTCAACTAGTTATTTACAACATAAACAATGGAATTGTGAAAAGTAAAGATCACTTCACTAACCTTAGGCGGTTCATTAACAATTTCTTCTTCGTCAGGCTTCACTGCCACCTTCATTCCAATATGACCCACGCAACCTGGGGCCTTGCATTCGCAAACTTTCATCTGAGACTTGCAAACGCTTTCAAGGTTGTAATTAAACGTCAATTCTTCTCCGGGTTGAATATCTCGAAGGGCAAAAAGGCCTACGCGGTCGTCACCTGCGACAGACCACTTTTGAGTCACACAGTTGGGTTCGCAAGAGTGGTTCATGAAGCGAGCCAAATTGCCCTTGGGACCAGCATCGATGATTCTGTTGCTATCCAGAGTTAGGAAATAATAGTGTTTGTCCATAGTCTTGTGCTTCCACGCCATTCGCGTCTCGTATTCCGCATTGTCGATCAGCTCACCCACGTACTCGATCACAAATGAGCCTGCAAACACGTTTCGAATCATTACTTCATGGAATATGAATAACGCAGTTTATTTCCGCTTTAAAATTCCATCATGTCATCAATACGTCACGTGGACAGAGGCAAGAAGGCTCTTGTGAAAATTATACTTCGTGATTTGAAAGATCACGAAGTAAGTCAGTAAAATGTAAAAAATATGACTAAAATATTTCAGAAGCTTCTGAAAAAGGCAATAAATAGTAAAATATTTTTACAGATTAATTTCTCGGAATTGAAGGGTTTAACTTACCTTGGACTTGATCTGAAAACCTACCCGATGTATCATAAAAATATATGGTCATCGTTCAATCGAATAAAACAGAGATACGTTTGCTTGAAGATTTGCTGAAACTTCATAGAATACATCGCGATTCAATGCGTTTCTTTCCTAATAATAGAGAAAAATTTTACTGAACTAATGAAAATCACCTTTCCTGTAAGGCCAAATTTTATCCCAACTGAAAACGAGGACAAAAAGGAACCCAAAAATTAACGTACCTTTCTTGATCAACTCCAATGATTTCAATCCCCAGCCTTTCTCTCCCGTCGGAAACGGAGCCAATTGCGGGTACTCCCTTCGTTGAAAACACTGATTCCTACACTTTTCCCCGGCGGGACACAAACTCGCGTGACACTCATACAAAACGTGCCGATTCAAACAATTTGAAGTCGGCCCACAAGGATCTTCACTGCTCGGATCACAGTTGCAAGTTTGACAATTCGACACGTTGAAGTCAACGGCTTTAACTCGACCAAAAGGTTTGTTCCCTTTGATTTTCACGTAAGGCGGAGGCTTGGTTCTCGGCTTCGCCACGGCTTCCTCTAGTTGAATTTTATCGGCTTCCAGGCGAGAATCGTACGCGAGTTTCGCCTCGTTGATGGCATCTTTAAATTGCTGGTCCTTGGTCTGACCCTTGCCTTTGCCGACAGAATTCAAGGCGAACTTCCAGTCCTAAAATAAAGAAAATTATTAATGAAAAGCACGCGTAGGGAATTGATTTGGACACTTACATCTTCTTCATACCAGAAGACCCGGGTTCGATCAACCCACGAGTACTGATGTGTTCCAAAAAACATGACAGGAAATTGTCCAGGCTCATAAGGCAATCTCAAGACGTTCAACGGGATTTCCTCCGGGTCCACGATTATTGCGGGCCAAAATCTTTACGTTCAGAATTTCAGATTGAAATAATTCATACTTTTCAAATCAAAAACACGGGTTTCCTAAGTACCTGAAATGGGCAATTTTTGCCCAAACGATGTCTCTGTACAACGGCATTTTTCCAAATTCGCAGAACTCGCATAAAAACGACGCCTCTGTGTCGAATTCGTACGGCAAACATGCTGCATGAACAGCTGATGGACATGCATCGCAGCAAATCAACATTCCACCTGTAGAATAGAGGAAAAATAGATGAGAAGTGTAAAAAAAAAAAATGAAAATTGACGAATCAGTAACTAAAATTACAGGGTGATAGCGAAGGCTCAATATGCTCTGTGCCAAAATAAAAGAAACAATCCAGAAACACCTCGGATAAGCAATAGCATTTCTAAAGTTAGAACAAACTTCCGACACCGAAAAACATCACGTATATGAGTTTACCTTTTGAACACAGCAGACAAACGGAGCAATTTGCATGAGTCAGTTTTTTTCCGTGGACTTTGGGACAGATCATGTAGTTCCCACCAATGTAGTACGTCCCTGCTGGACTGCATTCAATATCTGGTTGCAATCAAAAAGGACGTCCAATTACGAACATCGACGAGGCACAGAAAAATGTATCTCACCATAATGATATGCTGTAGGACACAAGACACACTGGATCAGTTTATGAGGGCGGTCCAATGCTTTGGCATTTTCTCCCAGGGAAGCACAAGTGTGACATTTATGCAATGGACACGTCAACTGTAGATCGTAAAAAATTTCAGAATGCATTTGATGAAACTTTAAATTTTTTTTCGCAGTTCTAGATACAAAATAGTTTTATCCCGTATTTTGTAATCAATGAATCACACCTGCCATAAAGTTTAAATTCAATATCTGACATTGAAGAATGAAGATACAGTGCGTCAAAAATGCATGTTATTCTTGAATAGCATCGATATTATGCGGATTTCTCGGAGAAATCGAATTACCTTGCCATTTTGAACGACGGATTGGTGCCACTTGGAATGTCCAACGCAGGAATTATGGTAATGTTTCCGGCAGTTCTTATGCACACACTGCTGCAAACCCTTGTCAAGTGCTTTACAAATGAAGCATTGTTTCAAATCTGACTCGCATTCTGGACAAGTAGCAGTCTTCATCGTTAGAAGTTTAGCATCAACTTCGGATTTAACGTCACTCTTTTTCTTGGATCGACGGAACTGAGCCGAAAGCTGATTTTTCGTTGCATTTATATTCATGTAGCAAAGACGATGATACGATTTCCCACACCCTCCAGAGCATTCTATGCCTTGTTCTGCAACTTTTATATCTAAATTCTCGTCGGGCTCAGGTATGAACTTGAAACATTTTGCGCACAATTTTTCTTTTCGCTTCTCGAACTTAGGGAATAGTGAACGCGGTTCCTTGGTGCTTGAACGGGAAGATTCGTCTTTCAGTTTGACTTCTGGTTCTGGGAACGGTTCAGGTTCAGCCACGAACGAGTCGAACGTTTTCTCATCGACACTGTTAGGCACCAACAGCTCTTGACATCTTAGAGCCCTAAAATTTTTAGGAGATGAACTGAAGGTATAAATATTCACAGTGAAGATTTTCCGCATTAACGGAAAATTGCAATTAATTTTGTTCGGACGAACTACAAAAATGCATGTTCCTCACCTCGGTCTCGGCATCAATCGCTCACCAATCTCAACTGCTACCTTATACGCTCGCCGGATCGTTGGAGATATGGTGAAAAGCTTCATCCAAAATCGTTTACTCCTACCTTTTGGCTGCAAATAATATATTTTTTAGACTTGGTTTTTCAATTGAATTGGTCTCAAGAAATGACTAGATAGGTGGTTCTTACAGCTGCGTTCAACTTGGCAGTTTTCCACTCTTCGAACGTTTTCTCGTCGACAAAAGGTTCGATTTTCCCGGCAGATACCCAGTTGTGTCTGTTCTTGTCATTTAAGAACATCACATGGAACAGTAGTTTGGAATACATTCCTTGCGCTTTGACTACGAAGCAAAAGAACATTGAACGACACATTCAGGATATGTACAAATGATCACTCACCTTGATAATGAGTGTTCGTCGCATATTCCTGGCAAACAATTGCCGGCCAATATGGAAATGAATTGACAGAAGCCCATACTAAATCGCCGATTTGGTACTCCAAGCTTTCTTCGGTGACTTCAGATCCATGCAGGAGTGGAGTGCTCATTTTCGCAGTTGGATTCAATTCTACTTCATCGATGGTCACGTCCGCATTAAAGCGAGACTCGTCCCAGTGAAGTGGAGATGAAGGAACGGGAACCAACGTGGGATTTGATCCCCGACTCTGACTAATTTTCACTGGGACCGAGTCGTCGAACACTTTCTTTGTCTTCTTACGAGCTGATTGACGTGGCGAATTCGTAAATGCGGACGTTTTCGAGATCGGGAGAATTGACTCCTGCGGTGTCCAGAGAGATTTCCTCACAGGTCTGATAACTGCGCTCAGACGAGGTTTCTCCTCCGGTGCAGAATTGGCATCATCAGCATTAATTGCAGATGCCTTCAAAAGTCCTAGGTTTTCATTCTCACTTCCAGCATCACTTTTCTGGGCAGGCGCATCCGAATTCATCGTCACGTCAACACACGAATCCATCTTCCACCAATTTTAATAACTCGTCGCAGCTGTCACCTAAAAAATTTCACGGCATAATGAATGAAGCATATGTACAGCACTTACTCACGAAAGAAATATCTTTCGGAACACTTCATACAAGAACGCGAAAATTCCATCGGCAGCACATCACGACACACTTCGGAGCTATCCCGAATGAGATCACCTCTCACCCACGCGGGCACCCGGCGACTCACGCACTCAGATTTCATACATTCTAGGTGGGCGAATTTTATGGAATCATGAGGCGTATTGTCTACTGTAGTGGTACAGTACATTCTCAACCGCCAGGATGGAATGGAACATTGGGAAATTATTAGACTGTAAATAAAACGTCTTAGACTTCGTCCTCACCAACACATGTATCGCGTACAGTTATCTTACGCGGATGCAGCGACAATAAACTGGCCAACACATCGGCTCCCCAAGTCGGTATAGAATATGGAGGAAGAAGGTTACAGGATTTCAAAGGCTTTCTATAAGACATAAGTAGAACAGAAGACTTCACCCCTTTTAAATCACGGGAATATTTTCTGCTCAAAATGCTGTTAATGTAGAAATACAAAACAATTCTTGATTCCCCAGCTGCCTGTGTAGTACTGCTCTATCACTAATACTGTACTGTACTGTATAGCATTAGTTGTGCAATTCTCTCACCTGGACAGAATCAGCCACTAGTGTACCACCAATATCCACTATACTGCGGCACTCTATCTTTCATCGAGTGATAGATAAGTCCCTTTCACCCGTTTTGCTTGAATAAGCCAAGCATCTTCTCTCTTTCCACATTTTTAAAATCGAAGGTTCTTGCCCAACCTTGGTTGTAAGATGCAGGCCAAAAATTCCAATGACTAAAATCAGTCATCGAAGCTCTTGGAAAAACTGGGCTAGTTCTGATGAAAGCTTAAAGAAAAATCTTCAACCATGCCGTCGAAAACACAAATACGGACAATATATTCAGATTATTGTTGAAATACCTCAATATCTGCTTCAAAGATGAAAAACAAATAAAAATGCCAGTCATCAAATGGTAAACTTTCAGACTTTACTTACAATGAGACATTCAATTCGGAATAAAAAGAAGCGGAAGGGTGAGAATGAAGCCAACAAGAAGCTCGTCAAATATCATTACACAATTGCTCTTACAGGTAATTAAGCACGCATGAGGTCAAACGTACCGAAAATACAATAAAAAAATCATTTGCGCCCACAGATCCAATGCTTTCCGTTGTTACAGAATGCCGACACACAATTCAATCCGTTGAACGAGAGAAAGCAGCGGACGATTCTCTCGTTCGAGAAAGCCAACAATCCATCGCACCTTGCTTACATTTCCTTCACTCACAAATTTCAAAAAAGTTCGCAATTCCAAAAGGTTTTCTAGCACCTACAATAAAGCTAAGAGTTTGCGCGCAAGATGCAGCATGATTACATGATTTTCCTTCCTTTGTCAAATTTTCCGTAAAATGGAAAACTGAAGATCCACCGGACAATTCAATTTCAGAATTTTTTTTACAGCATGCAATAAAACGGGGTTTCCTGTCAAAAACCATAACAAAACGGAAGTTTCTCACGCTCACGATACCGAACGAATATCAACAAAAATTATCGATCCAAAAAGCCATGCCTTTTCTTTGTTTGTCTGGCACATCGTTCCACTGTCTCCTGCTGCCGGACTGACAAGTATCTTTCGAACTAAAACTCAAGATTACGGACCGGACTTCGAGTGTCCAAATAACTACACGTTTCTTTCACAATAGGCCCACAATACTGCAATTGTTTTTGTTTTGTTTTTTTCAAGACAAACATGCCCTATTTTTGCCCTTGAATAATCAGCACTTCATGCTGAAATTTGGGATTCCTTTTCAAAGCTATGAATACGACGGTAAAATCATGTTGATTTGTCAGCTTCTCATTCACATAATTTACAAATTGAACTGCATCTGCTGATGATTTTGCTGGAAATATCCGCTTTGATGTTGCTGCTGCTGATGCGACTGCTGCTGAAGAAGGAGCTGCTGCTGTTGCTGCTGCTACACAACAAAAAGATAACAGTCATTGACATTTTTTTGTATCCCGTCATTTTTTGTGGAGTCAGAAAATACCATATCATTAAAAAACATCTTCAAGTTCGAAGTTCACAGGATAGAAAAAAACTTCCGAGTGTACCGATTCAGTGTGGGCCAAAAAAATGACAGTGCTTTGGCCTGAACGATAAAAGTTACTTTCTTTCAAATTAAAGCTTCAAATCCAAATTCAATCATCATCTCGAGGAATTAGAGCGATTTTTTCAAAGACATGCGCGTTTTATTTTTTATTCGCGCGTACCCTCTACATTTTCTACTATACTGTAAAAAAAGAAAAACCTCACGGGTATCGTGAATATTATGAATAGAATCATCGAACTTTTTCTTTAGTTTTCATGACAGGTTTTTCGCGAGTTATGGAAAATAATTACACTAAACTTTTAAAATTACGAAAAAAATATAGTGCTGTACCCTCCAACTGACCTGCTGTTGATGAGAAGGTCCAGCGGAATTGGTGGCAACCAAAACCGCAGGCGGGGGACTCAGGGAATTAGCCGCATTTTGTAGCTGAGCAATGGCAGCATTCGCCGCTTTCTCCCGACACACCTTCTTCCTGTGCTGAATTAATGGCCCGGCCTTTTCAAATTTTTCTCCGCACGAGTTACACACGAAGCCCTTATCTTCCATGTGCACCCGTTTATGCACGATCAGAGCGGCTTGTTCGCTGAATGTCTTTCCGCAATACTGGCATGGATATTCTCCCTCTTGCGGGTGGTCTTTCTTGTGCTTGATCAATTCTGCTATGTGAGAGAAGCCCATACCACAAGAGCACCTACACAATAATAAGCGAATATTTTAAGGAGTCCCCACAAATAATAGGGTTTAAAAATAAATGAATTCCCTCACGTATTACTGTAGCGTAAAAAAAAAAAAAGTCAGACCAAACTATGAGAAAAATTGAGATGCAAAGCTATGCGGAAGCGGGGAAATCCTTGCACATCCGACGATATACATTCAAACGTCTTCAAATCAAATTCAGAGGGACCCGCGTAAAAAATTTTACTTCGGGGGTTTTCATGTCAAGAGAGGCGCTCTTTTTTTCCAAGAAAAACAAAATTACAAAAAGGTAAATTTATTAACTTCTGGACCTTTAACTGCTGGGTAGAGCAGCTCACATGATACTGAACTTGGACGCAATGGGTCATTTGCCCAATTTGTCCCTCAATTACTTTCCGAAAGAATAGTTACATTTTTTATTGGCATTTTCTTAGCTGGGTCCCCGGAATAATAGCCCAAAGACCTCGAGAAATTTGCGGTTTTGAGGTTTGCGGGGAAATTTTTCGATTTAAAGAGGTCTAAATTTCATTTTTCTCAAGAGAATCCAGACAGGGACTCGGAAAAATTCTAAATAGGTCGGTTTTGAGTTAGCAAGTCCAACAATAGTACGATACAGTAAACATTTATAAAGTACACGCAAACGTCAGAGCAGATTTTAAAAACCAACAAATTTATAATTGCAACAACAGTACTGTACGCATACAAGAAAATGTTCGAAGAAAATCCCCATTCAAGTACATTTTGGTTATTTTCAAGGAACCGTACACAGTATTCGCTAACCTATAATGCGGAGTTCCGTGCATAATTTCTTTATGCGCTCGGAGATGGGCCATTTCCGTGAATCCCTGGCCACACATGTTGCAAACGTGCGGCTTAAGCCCGGAATGCAGCAGTCTATGATTCATGAGATCCGTGCAGCTCGAGAAGGACTTTGCGCAGAGATTGCAAATGTAAGGTCTTACTCCGGAGTGAGAAATTTCATGCTCCATGAGATTCGCTTTCCTGGCGAATGTCTTTTTGCACACTCGACACTCGAACGGCTTCTCGCCTGACCAAATTGCAGACAATTTATTACATTTAAACTGACGGACACGCTATTCATACATTTCCGGAAACTTCATTATCATGCATATGCATCAGTCACGTGCATTTAGAAAACGGGGCATCGTGTTTCCCTCGAAATTGGACCAATTCTACGTTAATTTGAGCCTTGGAAATTGCATCACGTTGTACTTCACAAGATAAATTGCACATACAGTACAGTGTTTCCTTCACACCGAAAAACTCCGCGATAAATTGTTTCGCGAGAAAAAATAGACCGTACAATTAAATGGGATCGTATTGCCTTTCAATTACAATGCCTTCCTCAAACGAAATTTTCTTATCTACAAATAAAACCGTTAAAAACTGTTTACCAGGATATTGTTTTCAGTTTACGTGAAATGCTCGATATTCATTTCGTAAAATAATTCCTTAAAAAAACAAAAAATTGATTCTGACGAAGGCTATCACTCGATTGATGTACAGTACTCCCAGGGGTCTGGAACAATTTAGCCTCTTCATTTAGCTATACTGTACAGTACTTGACTTTGTAAATGGACCTTCTGAGAATGAATTTATCATCCGAAAAGAGCAAGTACGTCAACGGACGCACCATTAAACAGAAAAAAATTTGCCTATTATTTGTTTTGCCTCAGCCAAAGCATCATTCCCACAGCGACTCGCCAGTATTTCAAAGGTGCACTCTCTCTCTTTACAACGAAACTCATAGGACCAGAAAAACATTCTTCGTACGGAACCTCTGTAAGTCCATAGCATAGTTGTAGACCATCCAAGGGACAAAAAATCGTTATACTGTACAGAGAAAATCGTTGAGAGAGGGTCTACTTAAACTCATGACTTAGAAAAAAAAAGAAATTTAAATTTAAACTAAAAGGCGATAAAACTCTCACCAGCATGCATCATGACATGGATCCGTAGTTCTTCTCGCTTCTCGAATACCTGGTTGCATCGTTCGCAAGGGAAATCCTTTCTGTGCTTTGGGCCTGTTCTATATGACCCGGGAATCATGGGTAGGGGTACGTTCGGCGGTTTCTTCTTTCGCCCTGGTCCGTGATGTTGCGTGGCGTGATACTGAGCATTAGTGAGCACGTAATCGCTGAGGCCGGGATAATTCTGCATGAAACCGGAGACCATCGACACGTCGGAGAAATTGAAAAACGGCGTGCCTCGCTCTTGCAACGGTTCACTCGCTTCTTCTGTAACTTCCAGTTTCACCTAAACACAAGCAGGATGAATTCATCAAAATTAGAAAAATGCTGAGAGATCAATTGCTGAAAACATAAAATTATGAAATAATTGAAATCAATGCCGCATCGAGACTGATCAGATCAGGGCTTCTTTTCAGGCATGNGGGCCTGTTCTATATGACCCGGGAATCATGGGTAGGGGTACGTTCGGCGGTTTCTTCTTTCGCCCTGGTCCGTGATGTCGCCCTGGTCCGTGATGTCGCCCTGGTCCGTGATGTTGCCCTGGTCCGTGATGTTGCGTGGCGTGATACTGAGCATTAGTGAGCACGTAATCGCTGAGGCCGGGATAATTCTGCATGAAACCGGAGACCATCGACACGTCGGAGAAATTGAAAAACGGCGTGCCTCGCTCTTGCAACGGTTCACTCGCTTCTTCTGTAACTTCTAGTTTCACCTAAACACAAGCAGGATGAATTCATCAAAATTAGAAAAATGCTGAGAGATCAATCGCTGAAAACATAAAATTATGAAATAATTGAAATCAATGCCGCATCGAGGCTGATCAGATCAGGGCTTCTTTTCAGGCATGAAAACATTATTTTCAAAATCGAATGTTCGCACCAATGACTTCAACTTAGATCAAGATCACATATTCAATTGACCCACACGTCACATTCGGCTAACTTCGCAGAATAAATGCATCAACCTTCTTCTTAATTCAATGTACATTTACTTCCCACTCCACGCTTAAACATACGTACCACTCACTTAAGAGCCCAGTTCTTCCCTATGACGAAACCATTGGTAGAAATGCCCTAGTCTAGTCGATGAAAACAGTGAGACCTCGGTCATCGGTGCCTTTCGAAAAAAATTTCAGATGTTTCCAAATTCCAAAAATTATTTCACATTTTTATAAATGTATGGGTGCTCAATAAAAATTCCCAACTTGTCTATGAAAGCCAACGACTGCGTCTGGAGCATATGCAGCGCTACTCTTCAGGATTAAGAAGGATGCTGCTTATTTCAAAACATATAAGAGTAACGCTTTTGCAGAACAGTAATTAATTGTCTCTCTTTTTTTTTTTATTTTACATAAGAGAACATTCTTTCATTGGCCGGGATAACGGAGATTCCACTGTTTTCATAACAACCAAAAATGTAACTTCACCTGGACCGGGAATTCGCCGCTCGATCCGCCGGCGGAAGATCCGTCATCGGTGTTTTTGGTAACCTTCTTTTTCTCATTTCCGCTCCCGGCAGCTACACTACTCATGTTCACGAACACTTAAGGACACCTGGGCTGAATAAATGATTGCATGATTCTTCACTTTCGCGACAAAAATGCACCAACAAGAATAAAGACGAAGTTTTCGAATGGATAGGTTTTTCCTTTTCCCGGAGAATCAGTAATTAACAAATGCCTCTTAGGTCTCACGTCTAGCAAATCTCAAAACAATCTCATCACATAAGCATACAAAGGCAACCATATTTAGTTAAGGCACCGGAAGATTTCATTTATTCGGGCGGGGAAACTGCTGTGGCGCGATGCTTCAGACCACCGCTTTCCGTAGACTCCTCGAAATATTTCTCAGGAGATTCTCGCTTTTCGGGTCCTTTCTTCTTGCGAAATTCTCGCAGAATTTTTCTCAACTGTAATCAAATGCAAAAAAGAGAGATAAAATTACAACTGCTAAGAAATACAAGGTTTGGTATATCATTAGTCTTGTACTCCCCTTTTCGCAATCTCGTTCGATGAATGGAAATGGACATAATTTTTATAAAATAATATTAAGCAATTTATTAGCATTTTTCCAACCGTTGAATTCGATGAATTCGAGAAAAGACTGGGGGTTGAAAATATACCACGAATGGTGACGTTGAGTTGATTCAGTCGATTATATGAATTGGAAGTAAATCTACTTGCTACCGAATTTTCACTGAAACATTTTATGTCGAATTTTCAAACCCGATAACCATGCGGAAATAAATAAGGTTCAGATATGTACAATTTTTGTGTATAGGGTGCTAAAATGAGACACCGACGTAAATCGCAAATTTTCAATTAAAAAAAGTTTGCATTTCAGGACGGCAGGCGACAAAAAAATATTAGCAAATGGGCAGACGCTCGTATGCAATGTTCCTGCATACAATTCCTACAAATGTGCTTCTAAAAACGAGAATCAAAAACTTGTATGCACAGCGAATTTCATTCAGAAGTACTGTACTGTTAAACATGAACAATTTTTTTTTTAAACACATCAATGTATTAAACCGCTCGGACTGTACCTTCAAAAGACGCTGTTCAGTAGCTGTTTGCTCAACCTCAGCGAGCGCTTTTCGAACATGATCAGGAACATTTGGGATTACCATGGCGATCACGTTTCTACACAAGAAAACGCAATGCTCCAAGAAGATGAAAATATATGGCCACGCGGTCGCCTTGTTCGACAACGACGTTAAGGCTTGAACTTCCGGCGAAAGAGCCATCAAAGCACAGTTTGTTGACACTGCTGCAACTCCGAGGCCAACAAAGGCATCCTTAGAACATTTAATATCGATTTTTTTTAAATTCGAGAAACGTTTATATCAGAAAATACAATATCAATTCAACATGAATACACAGTGAAAATACGAATTCTTACCTTCCAAGCCCCAATATTTTTGGCACGCAGTGACATGGGTCGTTGGGCAATAAAGCAAAGCTTGAAAAGATCAGCAAACAATCTCAAAGCAATTTGCAACAATGCAGAACATCCCCGTCCACGGAAGTACAGCAGAAAACATGAACGCATAGCCGAACTGAGCCCAAATTTCTGAATAATTATCATATTTGCTCTCGTACGGTGGCTTTCCAGAATCTTCTCGCGCCTGGCGTACTTCCCATGCATTCGGATCCATTCTGGGAATGTACGAAGGTAATTTCATCTTTCCTTCGCAACTTTCATTGTGAAGTATGTCGTATCCGGTTTTCTCTTTGACAAAGTCTGATAAAGAACTTTGAATTTCCTGTGGGACGATAGCTTGTTTCACTATTGCGATAATCCAATTAACCTTTTTCTTAGCTAACCTTGACCGCAGATTTTTGATTCAGATAGGGGATGACATGCTCCGAGATATTTTCCAAAAACGCATGAACCAGCAACAACATCGCCAATTGCTGGGAAAAAAGGAAGGCACTTTGAAACACAGAATCAAAAGACTTTCGGCACAGTGGTTCAAGCAAATATTCATGCTTTCCACAAAAAACTGGTATTCTTTTCAACAAATGCTTTTAGACCTCACGACAGATCTTAGAAGAAAATTCAGAAAAATTCTACATTTCAAAGAATATCATTCATAATGATATTTAAACGCTCCTAATCCTTTCAAGGAACTATCGAATTTGACCTTGATGAAATACAGCACTGTAAAAGGTTTCCAAGCTTCTGTTTCATTTTTTTCCAACCTGTCGAAGATTCTTCTAAAGAACATTTGCTTTACTTCTGATTATACGGTACAACGAAATGGGTTGCTTCGAAGTTCAAATAATACTTCGACATAATGGAATGGCAAACTAGCTGGCTAAGATCATCATAACGTTCAAGTGCAGTAAATGTTAATCTTGATAAATTACGACAAATTTCAGTCATGAAGCACAAGAAGAAATATTATCCCGAAGCACGAATTTCAGCACGATAAAACAAAAAATATTCGCCCAAAATTGACTTCCGTCCGAAAAACCATTTCTCGAGATAGAAAAAAGTCCCATGAACAGGAATAAAGCCTCACCATTCTTAGAGAGTCCCAATTTTGCAAGTAAAATCCGATGTAGAACAAGGAAGCAAACAAGTTCACGAATTCAACAACGGCTAGCTTGATCATCAAATGCATGTCCCAGGCATTTTGCGTAGCGTGATTTTCTAAAATAAAACGAATGAATGGCTATTTTGCTTGATCGAATAAAGCGCAGGATTTAACTCACCCCAACTGGTCAGAAACGCTGCGAACTGCCTCGTCGGCTGCGACAGCAGATAAATAATAACGCCGTAAGCAATCGATGGAAAATACACCAAGTATCTTCCATAACCAGGATCTTCATCAAATTGAACAGCATAAACGAACTCATTCGCCAAAGTTTCGATATAAATGAGTCCCAGATAAACGGCTGCCAATATTCCCATTACTGGATAAGAAACGAGGTATTCTTTGCACATGGTTTTCCACCGCGGGTATCTCAATTCCAGTTTTCCGTTCTTCAACCGGATCATTTCTCCGTGAAAGCCTGGCCTTAGCGGTTCATGGTAGGAATGAATGTCGTGGGTTCCCCAATCGTAGGTCAATGAAGCATTTTTCCGTTTCCATAACTGGAACACGACATCAGTTACATATTGCGGGTTGCTTTAAAATTTTTGCAACGCTTGCACTTCCTGCCGTCACTAAATGCTTAAAATGGAAGTACTGTAATTTACATGAGTAAAAATAGATTCTTCCTATATTTTAAAACCTGTCATACCTACATTTTTGTCCAACCGTACTGCAATATACTCGACGAGTTGAAATTGCATCCCATTCATGCTGAGAACTGAAATTTACACACCACATTTGCACGTTGAATGCATCATCGTTTGAGTGCTGTCAATTCTTCCACAAGTGCAGAAATGTATTCAGAGATGAACCCCAGATAAATAATTTGAACATGAAATAAATAGCGAAGGAGTTGCTCAAGCTACACTGAAGATAATCTTCTACAAAATTAAGAAATAATTTCTTTAAAGTTTTCGTGTTGCTCTCACAATGTATTAGATGATTTCAACTGTTCGACAATCGCAGAACTTGGCAAAGAAGGTCAATTTAAAGACGTTTTGAAGGAAGATTATGAAAGTGAATTGATATCAGCGGAGAGATCCTCGTGTAGCATCAAGTGAGGATTACTAATCAAGGTCACGCGAGTAAAAGCATTCTTCCTCAGTTAAAAGAAAATTACAATACAGTACCTCGACTTTCCCAAGCTTCAGTACTTTAAAAATTTTCAACCAATCCTTTGGAAAATGACCTTGAAATAAAATTCAGCTCTAAAATCACCTAATTACTTTCATAAGAAAAAGTGAAAGATCAACAAACCTCAAAAAAGACAGTTATCCAAAGTAAGTTCGTTACGCAGGAAATCACGACAGCGTAACCAGCAGGAATTCCAAAAATGTTGCACAGAAAGAACAGCATTGGTCCAGCCACCGCGGGAAAAATCAAGCTTTTCAAGTAGAAATGGAAGAACGAGAAGTACAGACCGAGCGATTCTCCAAAATATTCGCGAACATCGTCTGTCAAAGAAGAGAGCGTTCATTCAAAGCGCTCCATGATTTTAGAAATGATCTCTCACCATCTTTCCACGACCAACTTGGTTTTGAGCAGAGTTTAAATAACTTTTTGACTTTTTCGGGCTCGTGAAGAAAAAGCACCTGCTTAATAAAGCCAGTGGTTCTTAGTGTTTGTACTGTAGGAAATAGGATTGTGAGAAAATAATTAACGTCCGAAGAATGCATGCTACAAAATGATAGACTCACCGATCGGCGTTCCTTCTGACACGGGTATTGATAGTCCAGGAAATGTTTTCATTCCAAGCTGAGTATCGGGAAGCGTTATGCGCAGGTCATCCATAGCGATCGATACAAATCGCTGCAGCTCCGCAGTGGTGAATAAGTCCCGAGGTCGAGACTCTTTGCCCACGAAGTAATGTCCTTCTGCCATAGAAAACACACGCACTTTTCCATCTAACGCACGCCGACGCATTGAAACTCCTTCAGCAATTTCTAGCAAACGCAGCGTACTGGCGGTGACATGGAAGGATAACGCATGCTCTTCAATATGAGCTTTCACGATCAGTTCCGATCCACCAGACTCGGCATCTCCAGTAAGTTTCCCGTATAGCCACCGCAGGGTTTCTTCAGGAGTACGCGGGTCAAACTCCAAGACAACCAGGGTTTCAAGCTCATCGGCGGACTCGTTCATTAAATCATTACAACGCACGAATTCTTCCAGCGCAGATGTCTCAAGATCGATTTCATGACCTGCCATTATAACTATAAAAATTTCAGGGAAAAAAGGTTCAATCGACAGTTCGAAACTCTCAATGGTAAAATCAATCAGACAAAAATAATATAGCACATCTCATGAATTATTTCAAATGTGTGAGAAATATAAAATCATTCACAGCTTAAGGCAAGTTAAAAAAAAAGCCAGCAATACACAGAAGAGGGACACTGCACTTTAATTCAAGTTTTCTTTCGTCCTCTTCGCGGCCGGCCTGCCCGTTTTCCACCGACACCAATAGCCGACAAACTTTCCGTCACTTTGTTGATGTTGAATTCACATAATGCATTCTTTGAGGGGGATAAAATCAGAATTATTTTCGCATCGCTACACCTATCAACAAAATTAATTACTTACGATGCTATTCTCAACCAGAGTTTCGTGAAGTTTGAAATTCTCGGCGAAAGTAAGCGGTTTTCTCCCTAGACTTAGAAATGCACAACTGGATTTCTTACGACCATGTTCATGCCTGTAAAATAAATGATGATGAAGTCGCGTTCAGAATTCGCACGATTAATTGCAATACCATGGATCATCTTCGCTCTCCCAGCAATCCATCTCTTTCAGACAAAATGGACATTTCACCATATCCGGAGCATCTTTGTTACCGATGAAGAAAAAGCCGGCCTCCGCCATCTAATCAATTGAAAATACCATGGATCATCTTCGCTCTCCCAGCAATCCATCTCTTTCAGACAAAATGGACATTTCACCATATCCGGAGCATCTTTGTTACCGATGAAGAAAAAGCCGGCCTCCGCCATCTAATCAATTGAAAATCATAAGCTATTCTCACAATCCATTGAAAATTTTAGATACACTACCTTCTGTGGTGAAGGGTGCTCTTTCGGCCATGGCACACCATCAAACGTTTTCAATCGGTCCTTGAAAAGCAGCATCTGCACGTAATTTCGCGGAGTGCCAGACGACATGGCACACGATTTAGAATTGTCACAGCGTCACACCATACAGTATTCTAGTAATAATTGTTCGGAAAAGATTACCACTGCTTGATGAGCTTTCACGATCAGTTCCGATCCACCAGACTCGGCATCTCCAGTAAGTTTCCCGTATAGCCACCGCAGGGTTTCTTCAGGAGTACGCGGGTCAAACTCCAAGACAACCAGGGTTTCAAGCTCATGGGCGGACTCGTTCATTAAATCATCAGGTCTAGTGTACTTTAGCGATGCCAGTTAAACGCACTGTGCATGTTCATGCGCGCGTCCATTGTTCAACCCGTGCTGCCCTCTATGTGTACTTTGCTTTCTTACAGCTTCAGAACCAAGGTGGACAACAACCCTGGCAAAGACAAAAGAGTGACTTCAAATGCTACATCACCAGGAACTAAGCGGCAAGGGCGACATCCTTTCTTTGTGTGTCAGTGTGTCTGGGAAGAAATTAAAAATGATGGTGTTCAAACTTGAATATTTTATTTTTAAGCCCGCAGGAACCTTGTTCATTTTGTCTGTTGATGACAATGCCATCTGATCCGCAGAGAAGAGAATTAAAATAAATTAGTACATTAACGCATAACAACAAGTTTTCCACAAGTTTTCACATTACTTCCACAAATTTTAACAATAAAGTAACAATATACAATGCGGCTCAAAACACAATATACGACGCGGCTGTGAAACGCACTGTGCGCGTCGAAGCGCGCGGCCATTAATTTTACTGTGCTGCCATCTATGTACCCTTGCAAAGAGTGGCACATGACGCGGCTCAGTAAAAACGACGCGGGTTGTTTTTACTGAGCCGCGTCGTTTTTAATAACAATCAGTTATTATAAAATACTGATAACAATCAGTATTTTCAAGCCTAGCAAAATGAAAATTCTATTCTGCTAGGCTTGAAAATACATCAAAATGAAGAAAAAATGTCAAATTCTATTTTGCTATAGGCTTGAAAATACATCAAAATGAAGAAAAAATGTCGGATCAATTTCTTCAATTTTGTTGCCAATGAATTCTAAGGAATTTGTTATATATATTTTTTTAAATTTGTTTTTCCTCCTGTTGGGTGCAGGCAAATAATAGCAGTTTAAAGATCAGTTCTTTATGGTCATTATTGTTTTTGAGTTGCTAAAATGGGGTGCGCATCCTACTTGATAGGAGGGATAGGATTTTTAAAAAATTTTCATTGTGACTCAAGTCCAAAAGACTCTTGCAGACATTCTTGAGTCCAAGAATGTCTGACTTAGGTAAGGAGCATACTGGCAAAATTAAAAACGACGCGGCTCAGTAAAAATGACGCCGCGTTGTTTTTACTGAGCTGCGTCATGTGCCACTCTTTGCAAGGGTACATAGAGGGCAGCACAGTAAAATTAATGGCCGCGCGCTTCGACGCGCACAGTGCGTTTCACTGGCATCGCTAAAGTACACTAGACCCTAAAAATTTCAGGGAAAAAAGGTTCAATCGACAGTTTGAAACTCTCAATGGTAAAATCAATCAGACAAAAATAATATAGCACATCTCATGAATTATTTAAAATGTGTGAGAAATATAAAATCATTCACAGCTTAAGGCAAGTTAAAAAAAAAGCCAGCAATACACAGAAGAGGGACACTGGACCTTAAAGTCAAGTTTTCTTTCGTCCTCTTCGCGGCCAGCCTGCCCGTTTTCCACTGACACCAATAGCCGACAAACTTTCCGTCACTTTGTTGATGTTGAATTCACATAATGCATTCTTTGAGGGGGATAAAATCAGAATTATTTTCGCATCGCTACACCTATCAACAAAATTAATTACTTACGATGCTATTCTCAACCAGAGTTTTGTGAAGTTTGAAATTCTTGGCGAAAGTAAGCGGTTTTCTCCCTAGACTTAGAAATGCACAACTGGATTTCTTACGACCATGTTCATGCCTGTAAAATAAATGATGATGAAGTCGCGTTCAGAATTCGCACGATTAATTGCAATACAGTAACGGCCGCCGACAGCCATTGTGTCCCGCGCGACAAGGTTCGCGACTTTGATGTGTTTTTTATGTTGTTCAAATCAGGCCAATCACAGGGCCTCGGCCAGCCAAGCCCGCGCGCTTCCGGCGGCCATCTTGAGTTACCGTTGAGTAAGGGGTCTTGCTCAGCCCCAGCCGCCACTCAGTGCCTGACTGTCAAAGTGTACAGACCTTTGTATATTATTGTGTTGGTATCGCTACCCTGGGTATTATTAAAACTGTTGTGATCATTTCCTGATCTGTGTCTCTAGATTGTTTTATCCCAAACTCTCGCGAGGTGCAATCGAGTCAAATCTGACTGGGGGCTCAGCCGTACGGATGGTGAACCAATGAGGCACCGGCACCAAAAACCCCGACTTGCCGGACGGCGCATTGGGCTCTGGACAGGCAATCGCCCCAGCTAACCCACAGCAGGCACTCATGAATCCATTGGCAAGCCTGAATCTCCCCGCAATACGAGCGTATTGCACGGTATACAACATATCAGGGGCAACCGAAGAAAACCGCAATGACTTAGTGACCACGCTCCACAATCGCAGTATCACACCACTGCATGTGGTTATGAGCACGCCAACGGACTCAATCTTGGGTCCAATGGCAGCCGATATCACGGCATCACTTCTTTGCTGACAAGTGGACTACCCAAAGCAGTCCCCGAACGAGGACATTGAAGGGTACCTATGCCGCTTAGCGATTGCTTTCCGGCACAAAGCCATGCCAAATCACGCGAGAATCGATTGCCTCATTGCACATTTGCAGCCAAAAGTAGCGGAGGCGGTGCAGATACTGTACGAACAAGGATATCTACAGTACAACCAAGTCGTTGAATGACTCAAGGTACGTTTTGGCCTCTCACCGTTTGAGCATTTTCAGAGGTTCCAAAAGATGCGCCCAACGCCAGACAAATCATATGCCAAGTTCGACCAGCGCTTGCAAGAGGAATATATAAGGTACCTCGCCTTTAAGCCAGACAAAATTCCGAACCAAGAATGCACAATCACAGCAGGGCTGATCGGCCAACTGCTATCGATTACCACGGGCGGCATGCACGCTCTGCTCCATGCTAAAGCCACAGCGGACAGGGCAATTACGTGGGACGATTGTCTTGCGCACGCGGATGAGTACTGCCAAATGCACCAGGCGTTGCCAACAACAGTGACGGCGGCTTCTCCGGCACCCGGCCAGGCGAGACCGCCAAAGATGACCGCTGCCGGAATACCAAAGTACTACTGCGATCACCACCAGAAGTACGTATTCCAGACAACCGAGGATTGTTCAAAGTCCGGATCAAGGAGCTCCACTCCATCGACAGAGCCAGCACGTGCTTTGCAAAACTGCGCATACCACCCGGGACAAATGGTGGCGCACTCAACAGCAGATTGCCGCAACAATCCAGCTAACCAGGTGAATTCGCCTAACCAACTGCCATCAGTGCAGGCAACTAAATGCGTCCAATGTGGTCTTGCAGGCCATACTGCAGCAAACTGCCTGCAACAGGGAAACGCAAAGATTGGACAGTGACAGCTGTCCTCTGTTTGATCCCCGCAGCTTCCGACAACAGCCTTACCATCCTCATCGGAGTCAATGGACATCGCGTCCGAGCGCTTATCAACACAGGTGCTACACGGTTGTTCATGGCCACAGACGTCACCGCAGAGGTAGGACTTACGCCACATCCCACACAAGCACGGATTTTGGCGGCCGTTCTGCACGTCTCTACAAATCTAACGCATACGGTGAGTACAAACTTTTCGCTTGGCTCAGCCATATATCGCGCGTCCTTTTTTCTGTTATCCCATTCGCGTTACCCCGTCATCATTGGGCTTGACGTACTCCGGGATCTCCCATTCTGCGTTACCCTTGATGGGCAGCGCTTTTTTTAGGGATTCCAGAATATCAAACCCACTAACAAGCAGCCGCAAGCCCCCGCGGGCAATGGCATTTGGTTTGTGGATGGCTCAGAACAAGAACGAGCGACAGTAGCAAAATTACTGCTTAAATACAGGAAGAACATCTTCCAGTGGAGTGGCAAGCACGGACTGTTCCCACAGTACGTCGCAGCGCTCCCAACAAATGGGCAAGACCCAGAACCCCCCCGGCGAATTCGTATTTCACAGGATAAGACCCCGGCGCTTAATGAAATAATTGATAATTACACCTGAGCGGGCATAATCGAAACAGCGCAGTCCACTATATCAACTCCCCAGCCTTTTTGACAATAAAGGACAATGATCCTAATGCTCCAGCAATCAAAAGGTGGAGAATTGTGGAGGACTACAGGGAAATCAATAAAGTCCTACTGCCGGATAATTATCCGATGCCGGTCATCCAGGACATCCTGGACGCACTTGGGCAACAGAACGCGTACTTCTGTTTCCTTGATTTACATTCGGGATATCATCATATCCCCTTAGCACATGACGACCGCCATAACACGGCATTCTCAACACCCAGAGTCCAAATGCAATACACTGTCCTGCCGTACGGGCTTAAAACAGGGCCGGCGATATTCCAAAGCACGATGGAAACAATTCTGAGGCCGCACCTCTACACAAAATGCTTGGTGTACATTGACGATGTTATCGTCTTCGGCACCGACTTTGAACAGGTCACAAAGAACCTCTCCGAAGTACTCGAGACCCTAACAGCGGCTGGGGCCTCAATTATTGATATTGCCAAATCCCGATTTCTTGCCGAGTCGATTAAGTTCCTTGGTCATATCGTTGACAAATGCGGCACGCAACCAGCCAACAAACATCTGAAAGTGGTGGAAGCGTTCCCAAAGCCTGAAACTATGCGGCAAATGCAGCAATTCCTTGGGCTCGCGACGTACCTATGGGCGCACGTCCCGACGAATTTTGCAAAATTAGAAAAAGTTCTTTGGCTGACCATTCCGGTCAAACCAGCCACAGCCCTGCATTGGTCGGACCAAGCAGACATGGCTTTTGAGGAGCTCAAAAAGGCGATTGCCCAAGCAGCCAGACTCGAACAATTCGAACCAACATGGCAAACAGAAATACATTGCAACGCGTCGGCAACGGCAATCGGAGCAATATTGGTGCAGCTGGACGATCAGGGACAGCCACACATAATGGAATACGCTAGCCGCGTACTCACACCGGCAGAAACTCGGTATTCCAACACCCAGCAAGAACTGCTGGCAGCGGTCTGGGCGACCACAAAGAAATTTCGTCACTACGTCGAGCACCGACAGTCCAAAATTGTGACAGACCACAAGGCCCTGCTCGGGGAATTGACAGACACAACGCTTATAAGCCTCAAACTTAAATTGGAGTACTTCCAGTATACGATGGTGCACAGACCGGGGAAATCACTCACCGGACCAGACGCACTTAGTCGCATCCAGCTCCACTCGATCGAGCTCAGGGAAATCCCGTCAGCAGAAGAACGGCACGCCCTAATTGAGGAATACCATCTTGAAATGGGGCACCCAAACTGGAAAATAACCTTCCAGCACCTGCGACAAAGATTCACGTGGCCTAATATGAGGGCCGACATCTTCCGGAAAATTGCCGAATGTGCCAAGTGTTTCACGTTCAACGCAGCAACGTCCAAAGTGGGCGCGCTGCTGGAACCAACACCACCGGCCGAGAAACACAACCGGCTGGGAATCGACTTCTGGGGTCCATTCCTGCCCTTGCAACAGGGCCACCAATATGCGCTTGTAGCAGTCGATTACTTCTCAAAACGGGCAATCGCCCAGCCGATTAAACGAGTGACAGCAAACGCGCTCTGCTCTTTCATTTTGGACGTATTCGCCCAATTGGGATCCTTTGAAATAATCCATTCCGATGGAGCGGCAGTCTTTTCCTCCGCAGCATTTCAACGGTTCCTGAAAGCAAACCAAATCCAAGCGCACATTGCGCAGCCCTACCACCCAGAAGGGAACGGGGCCTGTGAGAGGACGATCATGTCCCTCTCATTGATTTTAGCAAAAATGGCGTCCAGCCCGACCACGTGGGATCTAGTGCTGCATGAAGCAACATTAGCATATAACAGGGCACCCCATTCAACCATGGGGCTGCCACCCATCGAGTTGTGGCACGGACGGCTTGTCCTTACACCATGTGATATAAAATATGAAGCACCAGCCAGGGATATTACCCCAGAGCTACAGGCAGCAAAGCAAGTGGCCCAAACCAAACGGGCCCAATATATTCAGCAAGCGAACAAAAAACGCAACCCCCCATTTGGGGTAGGCCAAATGGTCACCCTACGGCCACGCCTGCGCACAACAGAATGCCACGCGGCTCACCGACATTTCTTACCCAAACAGTTTGGACCGTTCAAAATAATTAAAAAGCAAGGGAAAGGCGCGTTCGTCATCGATACACCCCAAGGGGCACAACTCGCGAACGCCTGGGAACTGCAACCGTACTCCTTCCCAATGGCACCCCCCCCCCCTTGTGTCCCAACAACCTAAGAACCTTTTCTGACAACCAACCTCCATCTTCTCTTCCCATACAGGACTCGGAGACCTCTGCCCCACGTCCCAGCTTCCACCTCAGCAACGGCTTGGATGACGACCTCAGTCAGCCGACGCCAGCCAAAGAGGAAGCAGGACAAGGGAATTCACCGGAGACACCACCGCCTCTGTGGCAACAACGGGAGGAGATCTCCTCCAGCTCTCTGAGAGCTCCGACGAACCAGAACCACGATGCCGACCCACCTTGACCGAGGAGGACGAGGACTCCCAACCGGGCGACGTCACCAGTGTCCAGCAACGAGATCACTCTACCAGTGAGTCCAGCTCACACTCCGTCCCCGCAGCCAAGGCCAGACGTGATAACACCAGGAAGCGACGACGCTTCCTCTCATCCTCCTCCAGCAACTCATCGGAACCAGAGGAAACGCCGGAGATCAAACCAAAACGGTCCACATTGGCAACACTTACCGGCCAGGGACCCATCACGGATGACGAGGATTAACGACCACGACCACCAAGGACTGGATCATCAATGACCCAAAAGACGCCGCCAACCTGCGCGTTTTCGCAATTCCACTCCGCAACCCCCAGACTTTTTTTAAGCCACCAATGGCATCTTTTTTTTAAAGGGGGGGAGAGTAACGGCCGCCGACGGCCATTGTGTCCCACGCGACAAGGTTTGCAACTTTGATGTGTTTTTTACGTTGTTCAAATCAGGCCAATCACAGGGCCTTGGCCAGCCAAGCCCGCGCACTTCCGGCGGCCATCTTGAGTTACCGTTGAGCAAGGGGTCTCGCTCAGCCCCAGCTGCCACTCAGTGCCTGACTGTCGAAGTGTAGACCTTTGTATATTATTGTGTTGGTATCGCTACCCCGGGTATTATTAAAACTGTTGTGATCATTTCCTGATCTGTGTCTCTAGATTGTTTTATCCCAAACTCTCGCGAGGTGCAATCGAGTCAAATCTGACTATACCATGGATCATCTTCGCTCTCCCAGCAATCCATCTCTTTCAGACAAAATGGACATTTCACCATATCCGGAGCATCTTTGTTACCGATGAAGAAAAAGCCGGCCTCCGCCATCTAATCAATTGAAACCAAACTGGTGAACTGGTGATTGCTGCTGGGGCAATGACTTCTTTGAAATTTGTCTAGAGGTGTGTTGCTAGGGTTGATGGGGCATAGATTTGGAAGCAACTGCGTGGTATAAAATCTGGGGCCTGGGTGTGGTCAGGGCATCACTTAGACTTCACCAATTGCACAGTGCAGTCCTCCGAAAAAACTTGAAGGCCCCTATTCGAGTTTCGGATTTAATTTCGAAAGCGATTGAATAACAGAATCACCTCAGCACCATGAAATTCGTGAGTTCAAAAAAAACATTGGCAACTTTTTCAGTAACGCTCTGATGATATAGAAACAATAACAACAAGTTCAAATGATCCTCAGAAGCTCTACCGGTACAGTAAACAGTCCTCTGAAAAGGAGACCAGAAGAAAAGTAAAATTAAAGAAGTGAAAAGCTTGATGGTAGTTTAAAGGTTAAAAATGTCGCTGAAATGAATTTTAATACTGTAGTTTGCTGGCTATCCATTAATGTTTATGGATAAGCGGCTGAAAATAAATCTGCTCAGTATACCATGGAATTTGTGAGTGCAACAAAATTTTTCTTGTGATGGATACGGCCATGGAAACAGGATCGTTGATCCACAGTATTTAACAATTTCAATATTTTCAATCATTTTTTCATTTGAGGAGCATTTAAATTGTTAATTAAGATCGAAAAAATGTATTACCATGAAATATGAGAATGTTCGCTTCAATTTGGCTTCTGCTTGAGCGATCTACAAAGTTAAAAACAGTAAAAGAACAAACTGATATTATATTCACAATTTTGACACTGTTAATCCTTCGAACTGCCAATTTTGTTGTTGCTTAAATTAATCACCATTTATTTAATTTTTCCACAGACGATTGCATTGTTTGTTGTGGCTGCCTTGTGCGCCGTTTTCGTCAACGCCGAAGAAGCGAAGGCCAATGCCGAATCCAGTGACATGGCGGCCAACGAGTCCAAGCATTACGGCAGCCGGTATGGCGGCTACCGTGGCGGCTATGGCGGCTACAACAAGCTCCACAAGCACAAACACGTTTACGCTGAGGACGACACCGATCTTGATGCTGCAGATGCTGACATGGCTCTCTCCGAGTCCAGGTAATCTTCTGCTTCAGAAAATTATAACAAGAAATTCTTCTTCAAGAATGAGTCGCAGCATTTTAAATTTCTGATGATCAATGTCTTGAATATAATTAGCAATTTTAAAATATTGAAATTACTCAATCATGCGACGTATAATTGACGGGGAAAATGCACTTGCATATTTTGATTTTCGAAAAAAGGTTAATATAAGATTAACTTCAATTATATTACACATCTGAAGGATCAGTGGAGGCTGCAAATTTTGATCTATCATATAGCTTCAGTTACAGAATTATTCCCTCAAACATTTGCGAAAGAAAACGCGCAGACGAACTGAGATTTCTAACGTTTTAGAAATAATTTCAGAACTCAATTGAGTAGATTTTCATGTGACTGAATCTTCAAGCATCATAAGTTCAAAAATTTCACAATAAACTCTTTTCAAAAATACGTACCCTAAATTCCTAATCCATGACTTTAAAATATTTAATTTAAAATTGCCGTAAAGTATAAGTTGATGACTGGAATTATTGAAGATCTTCAGGAAAACTGTTGGTGGAAGACAAACACAATTTTTAAAATCATAAAACACTCGTAAATTAATTTCAATGCAGTAGCGCGCATTCTTGGACCATTCAAAACATTTCCGTCTCCATTAAAGTATACAGTACTTCAAAAAATTTAAAATAATTTAAAATTGCAATGGCTTCTTTCAATCTGCAGCATGGTTTGCAGATTTAATCTGTAGTCGATTTGGGCAGCGAGGAATCCACGTAAAACTTAAGAAAAAAGAAGGAAGAATTCTTGCATCAACTTTTAAAAACTTTCCTTGAATGAGAAAGTTCGTTGGAAATCCTGCTTCAACCTTGTGCTGTAATTCAAACTCCCACTTCAATAAAGAGAAAAAAACTCGAGACTTTGCTTTTGTTGTGACCGGGTTTAGATACAATAGGCGAGGTGGATACAGCCATGGCGTACGGAAGATCAACCAGGAGAAAACGGCACAAGAGATTTAAGCCGGCTTAAGCTGTCGGGGAATGTTGACCACCACAATGGGGGCCAGCTACCCCCAGAGTTACCAACTTCTTTCCTGCTGATTTTTAAATAAATATTAATGGTGAACTTCTGCTGCACTCCCAGCCTCAACATTATAACAGTAGTGTTTTCCACCCCCCCCCCCGCCTTTTTGGTGGCGGCAGCAATGGTGGTGGTGGTGTTGTTCCGGTGGCGCTGCTGCTGCTGCTTCTGTCCATGCAGTATTTACGCTAGGCTTTAGGCTTCTCGATGGTGGTTGAATATCTATCTCATCGGCTCCGCAAGAATTTGTTGTTGGACGAATTGGTGCTCATCCCTGGCAAAAGCACATGAGGAACGAGGCTAATTTTTTTCAGTAAGATTTCAGTATTTTATTTTGAATTATTGCTTACAAAAAATGTGTACCTCAGTCCCAGCTCCCAGGGGATTATTTTCACCGCAGAAGTATAACCAGCACTTGAGGAACGAGGCTAATTTTTTTCAGTAAGATTTCAGTATTTTATTTTGAATTATTGCTTACAAAAAATGTGTACCTCAGTCCCAGCTCCCAGGGGATTATTTTCACCGCAGAAGTATAACCCCTGCAAAACTTTAGTTTAAACAAGCTCCTCTCACAAACTAAAAAAGTTGCTGTCACTTTGTCATGATAACAGCATAGGCATGGGGACCCAGCTCCCAGGGGATTATTTTCACCGCAGAAGTATAACCCCTGCAAAACTTTAGTTTAAACAAGCTCCTCTCACAAACTAAAAAAGTTGCTATCACTTTGTCATGATAACAGCATAGGCATGGGGCCCTCTTCTCAAAGGGAAAGTATTTTTTTCAAAAAATCTTGGCATAGAAGCTTGCTTGATAGGTATACATTTTTTCAATTTTCAGTTAAATTCAAACATGTTGACATTTAATAAAGTTTTGGTAGGTTCTCATGAGGAGGATTTTAAACAATATACAGTATGTTGAATTTGAATCATTATTCTAAATCGCAGTCCTCGTCCAAGTCAAGATTTACTGTGTAGGTAATGCAATTTTGTACCGATTTTAATGCATTATTTCCAAAAATATGGGGCATTAAGATTAAGATTACAGTGAAGTGAACATTTATTCATGTCTTACAAGTGAACATGCTGTACCTTCCCTGTAGATGGAATGATTGAATAATACTGCAGTTGGACTTTGCTAAGTTGAATTTTTTACCAAAGAAAAAAAATTGGCCCCTGTAATTTGGGTTACCAGTGATTTGCTTTAGGAAACTTTTTCAAAAATAATTCATGCAAATCTCCCTGAATCCAGAGTTCTTGGCTCTGAAGTCCACCATTGTTAAAATTATCAAATGCCTTGCTTTTTGTTATAAAATTGGGGCTAAATTGTAAAGCACAATATGTTTCAGAAAAATTAATATTTTAATGCTTTTGGAAAAGATCAGCTAAATTTATTCAGGTGGGCATTGTGTGAGTAATTAAAAATCACAATAATAAAGGGGGTTTTTTTCTTGATTGACATATATAAATTGGGAACATACTTGAAACAGGAGAACTCCCATGTTCAATATTTTTTTTAATTCAACTAGAATTCAACTATTAGCAGGATGTATATAATCATGAATGCTGAGAAGCTGAATTTGGTCTTGACAAGATGCTAACTTCATGGGTTTTAGTCTAGTCACACATATAGTTTCTGTAGTGAATATTATCATTATTGTTACAGTAATTTTATTTGCAATGATGTGATGGTTTATAATTTAAGAAATTTGAATTTCCAACCAATTGAGCAGCCTTCCATAAACGGCAAGTAGATCTTTCTCAAGAAGTAAAAGATATACCAACCAGAAAATATTGAGAAATAGTCCAAAACCTTGATCATCAAAAACTTCCAAGTCTTCTTTAGTCTGATCCAAAATGATCTGTCTACAGTCCCAAAGACATTTAATTGAACTTGCAACCAAGATCAAATTTAAATTCGAATTCATGTATTCTTCATGTGCTGTTTGAAAATTGGCAAAGGATATTTTTCATGGGGCCCCATATCTGCCCCAGGCCCCACAAACCCTAAGGCTGCCTCTGATGGAACCTATATTTTATGTGCAGTAGATCAAAAACTTTTTTCCCTGACAGTTGAAACTACTGTATCAGAATTTTTGGGTCCATGTCTAACTTATGGTGTAGGCACCCAGTAATTAAAACATAATTTGAGGTCCCATAAAATTTTTCTTGACAAACTTTTTTTGTTGCAAGACCTCATTTTAAAATGGAAGAAAATAAGGCTCTTCCATCTTGCTTTCAACCATGTCATTGCTATCTATTCACAAAGTTACGGAAATGAAAAGCCATTTAATCATGTGAGAATTTATGATCTTCTTATACTGTGCATCGATACTATTCAGTGCTTCGAATATTTGGGGAGACTGGTGACGTTGTGATTAACCATATGTCCAGAAAAAAATCAGTATACTTTTCAGGAATTTGAAACAGGATTTGAATTGCTCATTAATTCCAGAAAACTTTCCACTTCCTCAAAATCTCAGGTAATCTGAATGAGGTGACTTATGCCGCATTCCGAATCAAATTTATTTCAATTTCCTTTGCATAATCATAAAAACATATTGCGGTACTGTATATAATGAACAGCATATCTGGCTAAGCTTGGGAAATTCATGAGATTTTTGAGGCACCTGGAGTGTGTACTTTTACTGAAATATTGTTGGCAAGACTGACGGTTGACTGCAACCTCAGAACGGCGCCAGAGAGGATTTTGAAGGCTTAAGCCCTTCTCGCGTCGTTTTCAACCTGCGTGGTTTACCGGGTACCCAGAAATTGAGCTTTCAAGGGAATAAACCTGGCTCGACCGAAATTTTTTTCCCTGCAAGTACGGCATAAATTTCCAAAAGGCCGTTTACCGGGACACCACCGAACTCCGCCATATTCGCCGAAAAGCCAGAACTCTTGGACATGCACGCAAAAGAATCAGTATTCTCCTTTTTCTGGAATGAGGTCGAGGTCAAACAAGATATATTGTACGGTACGGTAGTGTGGATATTCACTTTACACAGAGGGGCCTCAACAAATGGACGATTCGACTTCGGGACATTTAAACCCCAAACAATGCGCCCGAACATAAAAAAAAATGTCTCAAAATTCGGACACTTCGCCAACATTTCTAGAAAAACGAATATTTTTTTATTTCGAAATCTTTTCAAAAAATTGAGCTACAGTAATAATGCGTACAAAGATTCAAAATTAATTTTACTATAAATTTACAATCCAAAATAAGACTATTTTTTCCTTTTTTAAAACTTTTTCCATAATTTGTGCACAGTATAGCAAGACTTGTGGTTCTGGTGAAATTTTAGACCAAGTTCAACAGAAAATCTTGATGTTTTAATGGGAACACTTTTTCAAACATTCCCAGAAATTTATTTCTAAATTTTGATATCTTCTGGACAAGTTGTATTCAAAAATATAAAATAAATATAATTATAAAAGTATTCTTATCCAAAATCAAAAACTGGCTAAATTTTTGCTTCATTTTTCTGAGCTTTTTTTTTTTTTTAAATCACGTGTGCACAGTATAGCTAGACTTTCTCTTGTTCTTTGCTTCTTGACCTCCATATGATGCCAAAAGATCAGCTTCTGCGTGGCTTTCTCTTGCACAGTTATTTCCCGTACCTTGAAGTTGAGGGAAACAATTTGTATTCAATTTTTAGGGACTTTATTCCTAACAGGAGAACTAATGAAATATGTTTGCATTACAGCCTATGGGAAAAGCATGATCCAACATGCACAAAAAAAAAGAAAGAAGGAACTAGGTCCAAGCACCAATTACGTCAGCATCTCGGGATCTCACTTGCACTGTACAATACAGTTGTTTAGTGTTGAATTCTAATTAACACGTTTAGTCAAAACAAACGATGGAATTTAGAATAAATATAGAAATAAAATAATAATAATAATAAAAACGGACGAAGGACTCGCCTGAGCAACGCCTGCCTGGTCATGAAGCCAGGCGGGAG
>CAJPEX010001840.1:0-48434 GCA_905338405.1 Notodromas monacha
CATTTCTAAAAACGAAACAATTGTTGTGAACCCTGAATTCGATCATGGGAACTTCGATACCATATTTTGATGCTAGATTTCTTTCGAAGTAAAGATTTAAATTTGTGGGGGAAAAAAACTCCCTGTTATAAACAGATTTTATTTTTTTTAAAGAAGGAAATGTATCTCGTGGCGGGGATGAAATGCGGCAGAGAAATTGGGCCGCACTTGCATCTTTCGTTCCGACATAAACCAGAAGTCTCGCAGTGCGGCATTTTGATGGATGATTAGAAACAAATGATTTAAACTTATCTAAAAGCTCTTTAAAAAAAAATGTTGTACCTGCATCTAAGAAAAATCTTTTTCTGCATCGCAGGACTGCTGATGCCTTCAGGCCTTCTTCCGGAAACTTTTCTTGAAGCGGTGTATATATGCAGCCTCGTTCCGCTCGATCGCTTGAGAGTTGAGCACAATGCTGCAGTTATATACACATATATTTTATTCTTATTTTCTTCAATCGAAGCGAAATGGCATTTCCGAAACCGTTACGAGAGGAATGTTTTCAAATGTCTATACCCGCTCCTCCAAAGAAATTACCTGCTTCAAAACTCCGACATGACCAAAGCACGAAATCATTTGATTGAAACGAAAGGTCTCTTCAATAATCATTCTGGTGAATGGAAATGGCATACATGGACTCGATTTCGAGATATTGGCTGAAGGAAAAAATTTTGCGATTTCTGCCCTTCCTCGAGAATAATGAAGACTGAAAACAATTTCTATTTAATTTTTTTTATAACAGCTCTCCTTTTTTCAAATTTTATATAAATTCTTCGACGGCTTGTCGACCTACGTGTGAAATAAATTCACGTGGATGCTCAAATTTCTGATTCAAAGATCTCAAAAATTACCGCAGCGGATTAGTAACACGACTGTCAGAAAAATTATTTCAAATGTGACGAAAATGTTCTTTGATTGCAGATCTGACTGAATACTTCGAACAGCGGTTTAGTTGAGAAAAAATAGATAACACAAATGATTAAATTATTTTTACTATATTTAATATGTTCCCTTTGACAACGCGCTGATTAATTAAAAATCAGATTGATACTGCTCTTCGGGAATTCTCTATATAGCTCAAAGCTATGCAAAACATCCTGAAGCATAAAAGGAATACGACATCACAGACATACATTTCATTACCTTAAAATTGAAAAAATTGTTTAAAATCAAACTGCATCATTTTTCAGGGGATTTAAATTTTGATGGCACTTCGGAATATTTTTCATCCTTCTTTAAATCGTCATTGCATCCTTTTTTATTAAATTTGAATTTTCTTCCTGTGCTGACTTCGGCCGGAGATGCAGTTTTTGTCTCCCTCAGCCTTGTCTTATTCATGATGATATTTTCGCAAGGCGCCAGTCCATTACTCACCCTGTCAATTCTATTTGGCAGATTATCTTTTTGGAGGACTTGATTCAGCACGCTCAAGTATTTTTTTTTCCTCCCCAGCACAAGGAATCTGACACGAGCACAGCAGCAAAGTAAGAAAGTGAACTCGGAAAGAAGTCTCATTCCATGGAAGTTATTCGAGCTCGTTCCGGAGTAGATCCGGTACTTGCATCAAGGCAGCAGCTCCAGCACCAGACTTCATGACGTGTGATTGATCAGATATTTAAGAACCCAGTGAATTCCCCGCGACGACGATGAGATGAGCGAAACCCGGTCAAAAGTTGGGTTCGGGCCGCGATTTACCAGAGCAGCGAGAGCTGGAACGCCCCTGGTTGAATATTCGATTGACAGACGCGCGCGGGTTTCGCGCGATAATTGCTCCGCCGTTTTCCGAACCCGGGGATTGCGGACGTTGATGAGCAGAGCGTGAATTCCAGATGAGGGGCCCCGTCTGAGCAAATTGGAATGCGGGATTGAAAACCAAACTGAACCAGGGTCAGGATATATAGGGAAAGAGAGAGAGAGGATAAAAAACGTATGCTGCTAACAAGATCGACTCCTTCTCTGCTGCCTGCACTATATACGTTATATTCCTCGATCTGTTCTTCTTCTTATGCTTCTCATGGGGGGATTCATTATCTTGAGACCCATTATGAAGGGGATTTTCAGAAGTATTGCAAATCACGTACTGGAATTTTAAATTGCAGCTATAGTGCCGCGTTTGTTTAAATGCCAGAAGCCATCAAGTAAAACATGCATACCTTGGTATTTTGGCATGGAAGTTGCCAAAAAATATATCCCCTCAAATAAGACGCACACCCAAGTTGTGGATGATTGAAAATATTTTTTAATGAAAAGGTAAAAAAATAATTTTATACTGCATCAAAAAATTATATAGTAACTTGAATCATCTTGAATTTATTGGTTACAAACAAAATTCCTGGTTGATCATTTGGACCCACAGATAATTGTTCATTACGTGCATCACATTGGTTCTATAATTTATTTTGCGCCTCCTAAAATGAATCCACAAGGTACCACACTCTCCATTTTCAGCCTCATTGATTATATTTTTAAAAAGTGCATGTGGTAATGAAGTAGATACAGAATTTTGGTAACCAGCCAGCCACAAACAAATTTAAGCTTGAACCTTTTCATGTCAAACTGCAAGGGACCAGCAGAAAAATGGATTCAACAAGGTTTTGAATCAGTGAAATGGACATTTGTGTTAGGAGAAAGAGATGAAGGATTTCAGAAAATTTTAATGGATGATATTCTGGGCCTTGAATGGCTCCTTCAATGAGTTGACAAGATACTGAAATTAGAGGCCAGAGTTCATTTGATCTTGGCCTTCCTTTCAAAGCACGTCAAGCTAAATTTATATTCCGTTTCTCTTTCCTGTCAATAAAATACCAGCCAAAAGGCCTCCAGAAAATTTGAGTTATGGAGGTGTAGGGGGAATTATTTGACTAAGAGAGGTTTTTAATGCACTGTTACCAAGGGAATTCACTCGGAAACTTGGAAAAAATTGACATAGGAAGACATTCAATTTAATGAGGTTCAAATTATCGAGGTTCAACTGTTTTTTTAAGCCCTGAGATTCAACTTTTGGCTTCAACAAATATAATTTCTAGTGTAAACCTGCACAAATTATCAGCAAGAAATTGCTTTCATGTTCTGTGCAATAATGAAAAGAGCCCTCTTCCAATTCCAGGGTTTAAATGTCACCTTTCCTACTTTCTTCCTTCAACCTTTTCTTCATTTGATCCTCTCCTTGGCAACACCTGAGTATTTCCTCGACTTTCTCGTTAAAATTTTTTCTTCCGATCAAAAGAATACAAGTTTGGGAACTTTTGAGAAACCCCTAGTGTTACCCCAGGGGCGCACAGATGATTTTCAGACGGGCTAATACCAATCCCGTTTTCTCCAATCTTTTTCCAGTGTGCAAATAATCAATCGGTTCAATTCCTTCAACTGGGACGATGATTTGGTACCGTTATACCGATTGCCTCAGTCAGTCTGGCCACTTCACCGAATCTCTGGGATTTTTATTTTCAACCATCTCTGCGATTTCCGAGTTCAAAATTGAGCCAAACCCAAATTTTCTTCCCATTCCGCGAGGCGGAATGTTATATGATTGAAGCACCTTGAAAATGTGAATCACACGAAGGGCAATTCCCACGCCCGCAGAAAATAATTTTCATTGAGTCCCCGCGAAGATTTTTGCACAGGCAATTCGTCTCAATAAAATGAACGAACCCGCTATTCGTGTCGTTGAAAAATTATCATACGAAGCCTATTGAATCAAAGTGTGTTCGTGCGTGAGGAAGGAATCGTTTTTGTATCTGCTGATTCATATTTATCTCTCAAGTTTATCGAAATTACATCCGTAAGAATTTTTCCTGCAGGAAAATTGATTAAGAATCTTTAAAAAAAATCTAGTTTCGACGGGTTCCGTCGGAAGTTTTTGTACACGCCTTATCGGAAAAATTCTTTGAAATTGCTTCGAGAAACAGAATTACTTTGTTTTTTTTAATGATCATGCTGAAAATTTATCATCCATGTCGTAGATCAGCTGCCGGCAATTCGATTGATCGAATTAGTTCAACCGCGGTCAATCAAGCGTAAAAGCGACAATCGCATGTAACTGGGACGCATTCAACCGTCCCAACTTGGTTTGTTTCATGGCACCAACAGCAAAAAAATAAATAAAATAATCTAAAAAAAAATCCTGACGAGATGACGATTGCTGGATTGATTCAAGGGCAACAAAGCTTGACAACTTTTCTCACGTAGCGAGACTTTTCTAATGTCGGCCGATTAATAAAATTGACGAGGTTTTGTGGCTACTTGGATGATGACTAGGCAGAATTCCAGGCGGAGGTTTTTTCTTTTCTCGGGGTTTCGCAATTTGGTTGTGAAAATGGGCCTGCTTCCAGAACCATCAGATGAAACAAGGTGTTTTTTTTTCTTCTTCTCACACTGCTTGTACAAAGATTGATCACTGAGAGGGTATAAGCAGAGAACTCGGCTTACTTTTCATTTTCAACTAATAAACCATACCTCCATGCTTCCCCGAGAAAATATTCCAGCAATTCTCAACACCAACATTCCACTTTCTTTATTTATTTTTGCTTTTTTTTGGACAAAGCAACGTGGAAAATACCTCCTTTCGACGAGAACACGCAGACAAAAGAGGAAACAAGAAGCATGGTTGTTGTTCAACACCTGAGATGGATCATGACTGGAGAGAAACTCGGCTTCAGCACCCACCCAATCCTTCATTTCAGATGACAAAAGATAAATCCTGAAGCAGGTCAGACCCTATTTGAAGCCTGAATCCTCATCTCACACAACCTGCATGTTGTCTTGAAGATAGACAAAAATGCAGTTGAACTTTCTGCCACGATTCTCAACGGATAACAACTGTTTGTTGGCTCGACCGGTTTTGCTCCTCTATTCTTCGACATTTGAAAAATATACATACATTTTCCATGAACATATTCTTTGATTTTTTTTTTCGAATCACGTATTTGAGTTTACGGCACCCAAATTTAAATTGAGAAAAGACAGAATTGAAGATGAAAATCTTACAAGTAAATTATGTCGTTACGTAAATAACTTTAAATGAGGTTCACGATTTTTGCAACGGAGTCCCCGAATAGTTCAAAAGATTCATCAATATTTGTGTGTTGGAAAAATCATGTTCAAATTGAAAACAGTTTTCATCCTCAAAAGTTCCATGTTTTTGATGCCAAATGTGAGCATTGAGCTGAAAATCTTTTAGTGAACATCAAGTTGTTCAAAATCAAGGCTGAAATTTCTTACATTTGAGAACAGCCCTCGACTCTGGGTAATAATGAAGCTTAGGATCACCTCAAAAAATCCCTTTTTTGATTTGAAGTATTCTGATGCTGCATCAGCTTACTTTGGTACTCAAAAACACAAATTCCAAGCTGCTCACGAGATTCATGCTGAGGAATTTCTCTCAAGTCTTCATAGAGAAAATGTCCTTGATCTGTTTGAGGTGAATATTCAACATTCCAGGAATAAAGGCTTTGCTTTGGTTACAATCCCTACAAAAGATGCAGAAGTAAAGCACAGAGGAAGTAAATAACGCAGAAAATCAGCTGGGTTATTCAAATATATACTCAAGGGTACAATTTGAATTATGTTCCTAGTTTTCTCAGATGATTTATTGATTTTTTTAAATAAATAAAAACATTCCAAGAGGTATCGAAATCTAAAACAAAGCAAGATATTCAACAATAAAATAAAAATGAAAACGTAAAAGAATACTTCAAAAGTGGAAGAAGGAATTCGTGCACAAATCCAAACACAGCAATGAAAATAGGAATAAAAAGTATAGATTAAGAAAAAAAAAGAAGAAATACAGTAGTGTTGTAAACAGAATCTTTTTACCTAGTGAATTTGCACCAGGCCTTGAAAATTTTTCAGCTCTTCAACATCTGACAATACTCAGCTAGAAAATGTTTTCAACAAAAAGTAATATTTTGTGAACGAGGTTTTCAAAACCCAATGGAAATGTTTCTTTTACTGCGCAGATGCGTCCGTCTCTCTCTCTTATAATTACGAGGAATCTGTCAAAGAGAAATATAATAATTTTGGACCTGTTTGGAAAAACAAATGTCTCCCTTGGACAGGGAATGCAGATCCCTGGATGGGTACTAAATTACCACTCATAACGAGGTACTGAAGCCAGCGCAGCGTGAACGTCAAGTTACCCCGACACCTCGCATGATTTACTAAGGTCACGGATCCCGGCTCAATCATGCATGCGGGCCAATAACCTCTTCGGGCACTGCGCTGAATCAGGTCAGCTTCTTCAATTATTCATACTGCATTTTCCGAAGGCGGATCCCTCGTTTGAAAAAATAAAAGATTCAGAATACGCCTATTTAAAAACAAAGAAAAAAAAACAGAGTCGTCCTCCAGCAGCTGCTGAAGCTCCAATTAATCCCACTTCGGTACTTCACGTGGAACGCATATTGGAATCCGATTGAAAAAATCAATCACGTATCGAACTCTTTTTTTGTATACGGGTGGACTCTCTTTATATACAACGATTTTGTCTGCGAGAAATTCTTTCTGCAGCGCGATTTTTTGGGTATACTTGTGTATACGATTCTCTACACATGTTATAGGGGTTCTCCACAAGGAAATTCTCCCAACAAGGATTTTGTTCTGGTAACTTGAATTTCGTTTTAGAAAGAGTCCAAAAGAATCGCCGGTGCAGTTGAGAAAACCTAAGCTGATTTTGCATATCGTTCACAATTTGAAATATATAAATGTATGATGGATTCGCTTTTTTTGTTTAGCGTTCTTTCTGATCCTCCAGGTGTTCACTGAGCTTCCATATACGTAGCTTCTCCATTTGAATGGAAGCGATAAAATAAATAAGGGCTGGAAAAATTCCCGCTGTTTCGCACCTGGAGGCGCCAGAGGAAGCATTCACAATGAATGACCCGTTGCAGTGACCCAGTACACGTGTCATCTCGCTGCACACAGTGCGGGCAAGGGATTAATTCTTCTCAACACCTCCAGTATGTTTTTTTTTCTGGGTGTCCCACAGCATGAGGGCTAAACTGGGGGGTTTCCGATAATTTTCCCTTATTTAAAACTCCATCGCAGTATTTTTTTATGAACGTTAAAGGAACAGCAAAACGATGAGAAATAATGCTAATTTAAAAAAAATAAAATAATGCATGACATAATATGTGATTCATGTTATTATAGATAACGTAATTACTCCTGGATTAAAAACAAAGCATGCATCATGAAAATGCCCTAAATAAGGATGAGGTGAGATTACACTAATACTGTACAACAGTATTTTTTTTTAGTTACTCATGGTTTGATGCCTGGGATTGGGTTGCATTTTTTGGCATTCTCAGGACGACTTTTTTTGAAACTTGATAAAACAGTGTGGTGCGTCTTGCATTTTATTGGCAACATCAATTTCGAGTGATTTCCGCTGGGTTTTCCAGAAAAATGGCAAGCTCTTTTTGCCGATTTTCGTCCGTTGTTTTTCATATACTCCATTTTTCTCTGGCAAATATTTACGGTTATTATGACGTGCTCATAGCTCATTGTAAATATCTTGGTTCTCGGTGGATGTCTTTGAGTGTGAAAAACTATGAATGAAACGATGTACTGTATCCCGAAATGAAAGGCAAATTGGAACCCGAAAGGCTTCTCGTGAGCTGCACAAGGGCCCCGCGAATTCTCAAGAAAAAACATGAAGGAGAATTATTTTGAGTGCAAATAATTGACAAGAACTCGGGTGTTTGCATTTCAAAGTACTATACAGTACTGTATATTCAGGTTATTTGCAGACTTCAGTAAATTTTTCAGCCCTTAATATATTTTTGAACAAAAAATAATTTCCGTTGAAGATATTTTTTTTCGAAGTGAGGCTCCGCGGCGACGAAATCTCTTTGACCTCAAAGATATTTACAGTACAGCTAGAAAAAAATATATTGGTAGGGTGTCTCTGTATATAGTGGAATATTTCAATTCCAACCACACGGCATGCATCATCATAATTTTCAACCCTCGCTAACCGCACTTTTCAAGCGCGGAAACAATCGCGCACATCGCATTCCAAATGTGCCCATAAAACAAGGCCCGGAATTCACGATTAACAAACCACAACAAAAAAAAAATATGAGAAAAATCGCGCATTGGCGCCGATCGGAAACTTATTTCTTCTTTTCTGGGGTCGAAGTAACGAGTAAGAAATAAATTCAGACGTCGAAATGCGACGATTGAGAGGAATATTTCGTCGAGAAACTGAAATTTGATTGAACCCGTGGAAAACGTGCAGTGAAATTAATTTTGAAATCGAATCGATGCTAAGCAACGAATTTCGCACAAAATTATCCCAAATGATTCACAGTTTCAGTTCCGCCAAAGTCCAGAGTAAAAAAGAAATTCAATGAATTTCGAGGCGAAATATTAACAAAAATGCAAAGCTCCACACCCGAATTCACGATCAAAAACCACAAAAATATCGCAGTGACACCAACGGAACTAATTTTATTTTTTTTCTGAGGTCAAAGCATTGAATTCGAACTAAATTCAGACGAAAAAAAAAGATAATTTGTTATATTTGCTGAATCAAATAAGACGACTGAGAGGAATATTTCTTCGAGAAACTGAAAATTTGTTTGAATCCGTTAAAAACTTCCATTGCAATACATTTTGAAATCGAATCAAAGCTAAGCAAGATTATCCTCAATGATCCCCAATTTCAGTTCCGAAATATTCCCGAGTAAGAATAAAGTTCAAAGAATTTCATTGAGAAACATTATCAAAAATACGAATACGTTTCGATTTGGCCACACAGCCGAATTTAAGATCAACAACCACAAAAAACGAATAAAATCGCGCAGTGGCGCCAAAAAATTATTTTTCTTGCAAAGCGATGATGGCGAGCTAAATTCAGACAAGGAAAGGCTAACAAATTATTGTTGCTGTTAGAAATGCAGCGATTGAAAGGAATTTTTTCGTCGAGAAAGTGAAACTTGATTGGACCCGTTGAAAAACATTCATCGCAGCCATTGAAATATTAACACTTTAGCTTAGCTCCGATTCGTTAGTTACAAGATGCTTTAAGACGAGTTACTAAGTTACGAAGTGAAGACGTTTTAAGGGCTTAATTTTATAAGTTTTCTTAAGATTCCTTTTTGTAACTGAAAAATAAAAACACTCATCGATTTTGTCCCACAGCCGAATAATAAATCAACCCGTGTGGTGCATTGGAATAAAATTGTATTTTATAAAACAGTCTGTTGCGTCAGCAGTCCTTTTTCCATTTTTCAAAAATTAAATTACGCAGATTTTTCGTTCAAAAAAGTTATCTGTTCTGCCCCCCAAAAATAATGTGGCCAAGGCATGTCTGGGTTACTGCAACTCATAAATAATTTGATACAAGGTAAAAATCAAAATATATAAATGAAGTACTTGTCATCCAGAAGTGGTCCAATGCTTAGAGCATCTGCACGAGACGATGATTAGTATCGAAGTGGACCTGCTCATCACTCAGTACTGTATCATCAATTCGCTTTGATAAGTACTGTATTGTCTGTTCCAGTTACCGAGACTGGTCACATGCCACAACAGCACAGGGACTTTAGGTTTCATTGGTATTTTTATCTGTTCTAATGAATGCTCGAATAGCAGCATAATATAATAAACCTAAACACACAAAAAAATAGGCGTACTTGTAAGAGATTTTATCCCGGAAACGAAAAAAAAGACGGCGGCAACATCATTGAAGACGATCACGACCCACGTTGACTCGTGACTGAAAATATCCGCTGACCTCGATCCCGAAACTGTGTTTCCTGCTGATGCTCGCCTTCAATATTAAACCAACATCGTGACGTTGTGATCTAGATCACAATCCTATTACCACGCTGTCAAGCACCCGTTTACTCCTTTTCAGACAGGAAAGAATCCCTGGAACGAATCAGAAATTGTCCATAACTTCCGAAATGGCCTTCGCCGACTTTATCGCGGTTGCGCGTGGCAGAAGAAAGAGGGGGCCTATAACGATTCGGCAGCAAGAGAACATTTAAAACATTGCCTCTTTTAAAATTATTTGCAAATTATAAAGGATAACAAGGCACTTGGAGGTCATGGCAAGAAATCGCATTAGACTTTTCTGAGTACATCTCCGAGAAAATATAACGTTGAACAAATCTTAGACCATATAGAATAAAAGCTTCGAGCCGATACAGAAGAAAATTCTGAAATTATCGGAAAAAATTCTCTGCAATAAGTTTAGAATTTCACCGAATATTTTCTGAGTTCTAGAGGTTCCTCTTTTTAATGTTTTGTGAAAATTCAAAAGGAAAACAAGGTACTTGGAGGTCATCATGGAAAGAAATTACTTCAGGCTTTCTGAATTTATCTTCGAGAAAATATAACGTTTAAACATTTTATAGAATAAAACAAAAGCTTCGAGCTCATTTAGAGGGAAATTTCTGAAAATATCCAGAGCATTTTTCTGGAAGTTTAAGATTTGATCGAATATTTTTCGAGTTATGCTAGTAGACCTTCGGGCCATTAACACAGCGGAGAAAACCCTCTTGACATTTTTTGCGAATTATAGAGAATAACAAGACACTTACAGGTGAAGGCAAGAAATTACCTCGGACTTTCTAAACATATATTTCAGAAAATCCAGCTTTCAAAACATGTTAGAACATAAAATAAAAGCCTCGAGCCAATATGCATGGATGGAAATTCTTAATATGTCGAAAACATTCATTCTCATCTTGAAGTTTATAATTTCGCAGAAAATTTTCGGATTTATATACCTTCAAGTCAAACAAATAGTGGAAAAAGACCTCGCTTGACATTTTTTTTTAAATTATAAAGGATAACAAGGCAATAAGAGGTCATGCGAAAAAGTATTTCGGACTTTCTAATAATATTTCTGAGAAAATATAACGATTAAAACATTTTAGAGCATAAAACATAAGCTTTGAGCTGCTTTAGAAGGAAATTTTCAAAAATAACGGAAACATTTTTCTTGAAATTTAGAATTTCACGAAATATCTTCCGAGTTCCAGATTTCCAAATCGTTCATTTTCCAAATAGGACCTGAAAATTGGTCTGTTAAAGCTAAATCCTTGTTTTAAAAAATGTGCATCTTCCACTTTCACGTAATGCACCTTTTCGGAAATTCTGAAATTATTCGAACAAAATGCAGTCAGTCTCGAGTTATTCAAAATTGCAAGAAGTAATTTCGGAACGTTCTTCTTCACCTCTCTTGACACCCAATTGACCCCGTTAGAGGGTAAACTGAAAGAAAATCTTGTCTCGGCTTGACCAGCCAACTTTTTTTTTTTTTTTTTGGTTCGACTATCTTTCTGGGGTCATTAGCACTCATATTGCACCTGCATCGTTTTTCTAATGACGAAAAAAAATAATGAAGGTTTTGTTATCCCCGAAGGTAAACAATTGCGAGGACCAAAAAGTCGAACATAAGCCTTCCTGACCGAAATATTTTGCATTATTCATGACCACCACACGGCCCTGCATAATCATCCGGTCTTCTATGCTAAACCTGAAAAGTGCGTCAGTATTTTACGGATTAAAGCAGTGAACATAGAGTAGCTTTAGTTGAGAGATCCCATCCTAGCAAAAAGGCGCAAAAATTTCCGCTATATTTTCAGAATAAATAAAAAAAAAAGAGATATGGGAATTTATATCCTAGAGCATCAAACCCAAAAGAAATGACTTGACGCTAAAATTTGTAATGAATCACTCAAGAGTGGAAATCGCTGCAATAAATGGAGGAAAGCATTGGAATTTATTTTACAGAAGCAAGCGAGGCCTTTCCTTCCATAATTGCTGTAGACAAATATGAACAGTCGAGGGATTGCGAGATTATCTACGTTCGGATTTCCCTTGGGACTTAGAGCCTCTCATGCAGCAATAATTTCTCTCGATCCTCTTTCTCCCGAATAGCACCGTAAAACCGTAGACATTCCAAGGATTACTTAAACATCCCATGCTGATTATAATTTTAGAAATATATAAACTCACAAAAATTCTTTAGCAGTTGGATTCATTTCTGCTGCGCGCGCCTCACATGATATAATGCCTCACAGTGTCAGCAGAAAAGGTCACAGAAGAGAAATATGCCAGAAACAAAATATGGCTCGTGAAACTTTTCTGCCATTTGCATTTTGCCATATACGCTTTATATAGTGACACACATTCTCAAGTAGCTTTTTGGCCTGGAATTGGCCCAAAAAATTTTACAGTATGAAACGTTCACCCCAGTTTTCGTTGACTTAAAATCAAATTTCCCCAAACAATACTTTCGAACAAAATAATCAAGCAAGAAAAAAACGAAGAGCAGTTTGAAAGTATTGACGCCATATCAGATTTATCTTTCATTACTTGTATCTAAAAAGACTCACTCAAGGTTTGCACCAGTGGATTCACATATATCTTTGTTTTGCTTCTAAAATTTTTTAACCTGCATACCACTCACCCCATTTTTCCCTCGATTTCCAGAAGTAAGTGCATGTGGTACTCGCATGAATACAGTACAGTAATGCCAAAAGGAGATGCGTAAAAAAATAAGCCAAAATTTGCAAGGTTTTACAAATTATTTTTTAAATTTATTTGCAATGCAGAGAAAAAACACTTTGCACGTGGAAACTGCGAGAAATTTTCGTTATTCCAAAAATTTTGAGAATTTTTAAGCATGGTAACAATTATCAAAATATATCCAAAATGTTCCTCTAAAAAATAAATAAACGGAGCTTACTTTAAATTGATTGCTGGTTCTGCTCAAAGAGAAAGAAATAAACCTAGAAAACCAGACGCAATTATAGAAAACAAGAGATGAAGAATAAAATCCGCATGCTTAAGGGACCTTGAGCAAGATAATTTAATGCATAATTGTATTCAAAATTCACGTGAGTCGTAAAGTCATCAGGGACGATCAAAAATCAGCATCAGCAGGTGGTAAAATAATTTATTAGACAATCAACTCGGAGCATTAAAAATATTAGGTGTTGATTGTAGAAAACGCTGAATTCCTGGAATGCAAGTATTCCCGCTGAGTCACCAGGCAATTCTTTCAATTTAACCCGGAAATGAGTTTCAAAAAAGACAACAACAAAGAACTTCTTCAACCGAGGAGAAAAAACCCCATTTCGAGTGCAGTAAACCACGCGGAAACACCAAGATTCACTGCCAACTTGCCCTTGAAAATTTCCTGTTTTTCTGCGTGCTGAATGTCCCTCGACAGCACGCCATTTATTTTCCTGCGAGAGCGAAGAATTTCCTGCTGAACTAAAAAAATGTCTGCTTTAAAATAAGACTCACGTTTGTTTCATTTAAAACAGATCCCTAAAAAATTACCGGTAAAGCACTTCGCAAAATTCCAAGCATATTTGAAGCTAAATTTGATAAATTACCTAGTGTCCATTATAAAATGTTATTCCAGTAAGCTTTCACAGGATGGATCGGAAAACAAAAGATGAACACAGCAATTATGTTTTCGTTGTAGTAAAATCTGAACAGCACAAAAATGGGGATAAAATAAGAAGCCTTTTAAAGCTTATTAGGTTTTTTAATGCCTTAAATTCCGTATAAAAACAGCACATTTATCCATATTCAAGAGGCCAAGTTTTTTCCCACAAAAATTGAGGGGTTTGAATAAACATGAACTTGATCGTCCTGTTCGCACGTGGCTTCTAAAAAATTGAAAACTTTTTGTGAAACAGGTGTGCTTCAAATTTGCTTGGACATCATTTCTCAGTAATATTGATTCATTAATCTGATTACAATCGGGGAAACCAAGGAAAAATTTTATGGAAATTGAATCTGTTGACGTTTATTTTCGCGAAGAAAGTTGAGAAGAAAACTAAGTACTATACATGCAATAAAATACTGGGGCTCAGAATTTCGCGTTTTTATTTGAAATTTCAATTGGTCATCTTTGAAAGCAGACAAATTGAGCTCAGCCAGGTTTAATGCATTATAAACTCGAAGAAGAGTCAAATTAAATTTCCAACTTGGAACATGCTTATATTTCAAAATTTACATACGTCTTCGAATTCAGATAATAATTTCCTGCATAGTTTATCCGTTAATCAATTAGACTTCCAAGATCATTTCAATTTCCCCCGGAATGCTCTGAATATTCCAACAGGTTTCTATGTTAATAAATTTTGAAAATAATCTAAAAGAAATGCCTGAAATAAAAATGCCTCCTGAAGTTCAATGAGAGCATTTCAAAAAAGCCTTTAAATCAAGTCTTTCAGCATTTATGATGCATCCCCGTTGTTTTATTTATCGACAACCGTGTAGAACCTGTTACTGTACTTGGAAAATCGGATTCAGTAAAAGATTTCACACCATGAACCCATGAAGTGTGCCCGTTTCCAAAGGCGTACTTTTTATTTCTTGCATGGCTCTTGTTGGGTGTGGAACAAATTCACGCAGAGCAAAAATCCCGCTGGCACAACTTTCACCAGGATTCCCGAACTGTTCAGTGACAAATTTAGATTGATCTATTTTAAATCTAGCAGAGAAGTGGCATTACTAATTCTTTTTTTTTTCGAAATGAGCAATCGAAAAATGTATGTCCGTATGGATGTCAATTTATTGGTCACAGAATTGATCGCTCTTGATTGTACATTACTTTCACAGACGAACAAAAATGAAAAGTATTGTTGAAGAAATGATGGAAAATTTCAGCACAACTAGAGGATTATTCTTCTCGTCATTTGGACAGAAAATCAAATCACGTGCGACCCACAGCTGAAATAATATCACAATTTTGAAAAATACATATCCCCATGGCAAAGCTCGGAAATATTCGCATTTTCCCTCTTCACTCGAATATTTTTTGAAGAATCATTCATTGAGGGCTTGGTTTTCAGCATTTTAGGGTAAAAACGGTGGTTGAGTTTATTTGAGTTGATTTCTTTGCTGTGGCCAAAATCCCGGGGTTAAATGAGAAGAATGAGAGGAACCCTTTTTTCTAAAAATTTGAAAAATGTAATATGTAAACCTTTTCTAAATTGAAAAAGGCTATTTATTTGAATTTTGCTTCCTATTGACGAGATTTCTGAAGCGGTATTCAATCTTCAAAATTTCAACTCACGTGGTGTTTTTATTGCGGAGGATTTTTGTACCTTTCGGGGATTTCTCAGGTAGCCGTTTTTTACGATAGACAAAATTATCTCTCCAGGGCTGAAAAAATCGAGAAGTCACGAATTTTCTAGAAACGGTGGTGGAAGAGGTGCGTGCATTGTTTTAGTGTTATTGGGGGATAGCGGCTGCGGTGGAAAAGCGCTTTGATCGAACCCAGCCTTCTTTATTGCTGATGAGATTTGGATTAAACGGGAAGTGAATTGAACAGCCGTGATTTCGGGGGCAGATTGAGGGAATCCCGCAGCGAGGAAACGCAACCTGATTTTCCGGGCATATGCAGGGCATAATATATATATATAGAACCCCACCAAGTGAGTTTATTGATCGTCAATTGAAGAACAACTATCGTTCATACTCATGAAAAAAAGTACTGTACTTTCATGCTATAATATATAAAATAATAAACAATCCAAATGCGCTGTGAATTCTTTTTTTTCGTGCGTGAGTATTCAGTTCGAAAAAAAATTTTCAAGCCGCGCTGGGAATTCGTCATTCAAGTTTTCGGAAGCGATTTTTGTTGTTGGTTTGTTTCCAGATCAAGAAATATTTTTTTTTATGACGACATTCAAGCATTTATGGTGAAAGCAATAGGAGCTTTTGTGAAAGATGGAAGCAAGCTGAGACTTTTAGTTCATAGTTTCACACAACATTCATTTCACTGGCTCGGGTCACACATTATTATTATAAGCGGCGTTGTACAAGGGGGGTTATTTTCCGCTGACTCACCCAGACTTCATTAGCCAGACGTTGGGCCCATAATTTTTCAATACCGAATCGAAAAACGAAGCTCATGTTTTCACTAGCTTCGCTATTCATTCGTTTTCAGGACGCTTCTGAAAATCCTAGATCTTACAAAAATTTCTAAAAAAAATTTCATTCCGTTTGAGTCACGGAAGCGAAAATGTTTTTTTTTCGAATTCCCTGCAGAACTCTGTGCTTGGCTTCATTAATAAATGGCTCGAGCAGTGAAACGATTTTTGGGAAGTATTCAGTAATTTAAAAATGAGAAAAACAGGAAAATATAAGAACCGTAAAATATAAGCGAAAACTTCACGACGAATTTACCAAAATATTGAGAACATGCTGCATAATATAAATAAAATAATTGTCAATTATTTCAGTGATTGTCCAAGTAACTGGTTGCTTTCTTCGTTTTTTTGGTCAACTCATGGGTTCTATTTCTTCATGTGAATGTAATATATTCCTTTTTGTGTTCATCGCCGATTGTATCAGTCATTGATTGTCAATTTTCAATAGCAATTCCTTATTTGCGACATCCTGACTCACATAAATTTCTCTCGGCGGCATTTTCTTACTTACAGAGCAATATTTCCTTCTGATGCGGACATTTATCCTCTGTTCGAATTCGCATTTTTATCCACCATACTGGTTATTCACTTATGGTACTTGTTTTGCGGTGTCATTTTTGCTCTGTGATATTTCTTTAGCTGCGACTTTCTTCTTATTTTTCGTTGCAATATAATCTCCGTTTTTTTTTTCGAGCGGAATTCGATCGTTGAATTTTTGCTATCAGCCGCGAAATTTTCACTCTGCGGAAATTTCTCCTGACGATTCCTGAAATCGTGAGTTCGTATTGTATAAGGTCAGGGGAAATGTACGTATGTCCTGGAAAGGAAAAGAATACAGTTGTTTAGCCGAGATCATTTTTTCTCACTGGCGTCCCGGTGGGTCCGGAAACCGCCTGTCATCAAGTCCGCTTCCTCCGCAAACTTTCGTCGTCCGGCAATTTGATAACGCCGTCGGGCGGGAATCAATTTGTTCCGTTTAGGTATTCAGGATATTTATCTCTTTAAAAAAATGAAAAAAGAAAAATCGGACAAGGTATGAATTACTGTTTCTCCTTTTTCATCAATTGTCTGCTGTCCAGCACCGGAGAAAGGGACGACGTTAGAGGTCCTAGTGACCCAGTGGCTCGAAAAATTGTCTGCCGCGCGATGAAGGATGCTCCAGGGTCAGAGACGGAACACAGATGAAGTCCATTCAGTCAGGTTCCCTTTCAAGCTTCTGGTGCGCACCAGGAAGTCAGTACTTCCACAGTGGGCAGACCTTCAGCTTTGAAAAAAACAGATACAGGAATATACTGGCGCAAAAGACACAAGTTCCGGTGCTCTGCTGGTCGGAGTGGAACTACTGTATCTTCAAAAGCCCGATAACAAAAGAATTCGAGGAGAGAAGTGTACTTTTTTTTTCTCAGCGACCAAACGAAGCGTCTGGCGACCATTGATCGTATCGCGTCTGGGACATATTGCGCATTTCACCTTGCTTTTGATGAAGAATTCGTGAAACCTCCCCGAAGAATTTTTGTAATCCATTTTGAAAATCGACAATCTGCCAGAAAATGTCAGGATCATCTCAGAGGTCGTTCGGATCATTTCCTGCTTATTGTTTCTCGTCGCAAAATATCAACCACCGAAGTTTTAGATCAATTAATTCAAGATGCTTCAACGCTCACCGATTCACCAGCAAATGTGCGTTTTCCTCACAACAAGTATTTAAAAGGGCAATAATTTTTCAATCATGGGATTTTCCTTCCTTCCGTAATTCAAACGAATGGATTCCTTGATCCGAAAGTTATTTGGGTTTCATTTCGCGATCAAAGAATAATACAATTTTTTCCAGCAAGAGTCAATTTTCAATAGCAATTCTTTGCCAACAATTTGCAGTGAAATTTGAAAATTTTCATTTAGGTCAAATTACTCTTTCTGATCAGGCATATTATTTCCAAGAGAATGATGTCTCACATTTTACTGGAGTGTTCGATTGCAATGAAATTTCTTGAAAGTTCGATCCAAATATTCTCCCATTATTCACCAAAATCCCAGTGGTTCATGAATTGCTCAAATTTCAACTCACACGACAGAAAAAAAGTTACTATAGATTAAATTTTTTGGAATAATCCAATGCCTGAAGAAATGTGGCCAGGAGAAAGATATGCTTAAAAAAAATACTGATGCTCTATTTTTCTCATCTCTGTGCGGAAATCAAGCATCCTGTTTATACAGTACGAGTTCTTCTGACATAAAACAGACAATACGCCCCGCGAAAAATCCAAGCATTCGCAGAAATCTGCATATAATCCCTGATACACTTATCCGCTAGAAACTGACAGGATTTTGGTTGGAATTTATTATTCGGTCCATAAATAGAAGCCTTTAGGTTCAAGGAACCGGAATTATTCCACTGTAACTCATCAAGAAAGCTCAGCGTCAGCTGCACAGGAAGTGTGATATTTTTCAAGACCTCAGAGTTGCTTTCATTGGTGTGAAAGCAGTTCTTATTCCTAGAGACCACGGATTATAAGCGACACACACGAAAATAAAATAAAAATAAGGAAACTCAAATGGATGTTTTGACGGCGGAAACTGCTTTGTCACGTTTTTCACTGGCCCATAAAAAAAGCAACCCCTGGGCACCCAAGGGCCGTCTATATACTCGTATATATATGCGCAAAGTGGAGCAGGGTGATGGAACGAACCCGCCGACAGGTTGATCGCTCTTCCTCCCGTCAAGATAACGTCGGCGCGGCATCGACACCCATCGGCCACCAATTTCACGAAGAACAATTTCAAAATCAATTTGGGACATTCAAAAATAAAATGTGAAAGTGAACAAGGCTATCAGAGAATTACCTCAAAAATATTTCCCCCGCGCCGCATTGTTTGAAGTTCCTAAACGCAGACGTAGGGCATTCACCAAAACGTAAAATTTGGACACGCAGACGAAGTTTGATTTTAAGAATAAATAATAAGAATTCCAGAATTCCTAGGAATCTTTTGCATTCATGAATATTCTGCATTTGATCACGAAATTCTTCCAAGATTTTCGATTAAAATTTAAAAAGAGCCATTATTGAGGCTCATATATCCGAAGACTTCTGGTGCGTGACTAACGTTTTTGGTCAACAATTATTTCAGCGATGATTTTATTAATGAATCACCTGCAATTTTTATGAATTCGGATGAACATGTTCTGTTTGAAACCCCCTGCATGGAGCAGTTTTAGGAAATAAGTTTTCAAGAAACACCACACACAAATCACGAGGTTCTAAATTATTCATGCTTATGTTTTTCAAGTTATTTTCCCAAATATTATAATGTGTCGAAGTTAATCTCAGCTATTAATTGAAGTATTTTCCAATTTGAATTTAATTTGTTAGCGTTACATTAGAACCTGATAATTGTATTTCAAATTCTTTTGCTACTCCCTCGAATTTCGAGAACCTTCTCGGTTTCAGCAATCGAATTCCAAGTTCCACGCAGAATTTCGATCCAAAATTTAGCGCATATTAATCTTTGGTCTTAATTTACAAGAAATAGAAAATTTATTCCCTGAACAAACATAATTGTAAAAGTTTTACTTCCTCGCCGGATTTTCATCGAAAAATGGCGCTACAATCGCAGACATGCATTTGAGTCACTAAAAATAACTCCAAAAATGTCTGGAGAACTTTGCCCGGAATTCAATTATAAGTTTCGCGCCGAATTTATATCGACGGTCGAGCCTTAATTAAACGTAAGTTTGATTCACGACGAAATATTTCAAGTTCGCTCGTAAAACGTGTCCAATGAACATTCATTAGTTGACTGACAAGCTTCCGTTCGGTACAACTCCAATTCGCGGCAAAAGAATTCACAAATATCCCAGGAGACTTTATAGTTGAATCTGAAGTTCCTCGCACAATTTCCAAACATAAATTGACCCTCAATTATGCAAAATTGTGTCTTCATCACAAAAAGATTCCAGAGAAACCCGTAGTTGACTTCGAATCACGGCCTGCTATATTTTTTATGAGACGTCTGAATCGCGTCAAAATATTTCAAGGACCCCTTGGGGTTTTATAGTTGAATTTGTGGTTCCTCGCAGGGGTTTTCAATATTTTAGCTGTATTCATCACAAAAACGATTCAAAATTAAGTCGAACGAATGAGCTTCCATCAAAAAATCCCCGACCTCCCTTTTGACATGACCCTGACCCGGGGCATAATTCAAAAGCTCCTGGGAACTACGCAGTTGATTTTCTCGCCGATTTTCAAATCAATAATCCGAGTCTCAAAAATAAAATCTTATAACCTGCATATATATAGCAAAGGGTGATAATTTAAGATGAAGTTTTATCGCAAAGCAGCAGGGCATGGAATGATCCAAATATCTTGAGACTCAGGAGAGAAAAGCTTAATATTTATCGCACCGCAACGGCGACGACGTGCGAGAAACCCGAACCTCCTGGGGTGTCGAAGCCTACATTTTACAGAGGTGCGAATGAAGGAACGCATGCCTTGAAGGGGAAAACGGAACCCATAGGCGCTTATTTTTCATCCCTCGACCCAGAGATTCATCCTTCGTTTTAATTCAATTGCCGACAAGGAGGGGATGAATCTCAGTCTGTAAATAGACTTTCCTTTTTTTTTCTTGTGCCCGGTGGGTATTTTTAATTTATTTGGTCAATTGCTTATATTCGACCTCAGATTTTCACGGCCAAATAAAAATTGGTTCACAAATTCGCCATCTGATTAATGTCAGCACGAAAAGCCGATTTATTTTGACGCAAAACAATTTTCAGCTATTCTTTTTGAATTCCAAGACATCACAAAAATGCTGGAAAGGTGTCCAACCCTTTATAAATTGAACTATGTAATTTCATGTGGTTTATGCGGAGCATTTTATAAGAATCACGCAGTACTCTGCTGGAAACCACGAGCTGGGATTTTTGATTGGTTCGGATATGCACTACTTTGATTACCAATCCTTGATGGAAACCACACTTTTTTTTAGCATTGCAGAAGTAATTCTCACAAGATGTATTTGTGAAGTGATGATACGAATTTAAAATGATAAAATAGCTAAATTGCCGGGGGAGGAATTAACGTCAAGAATTTATTTATTTTGTGCGTTGAGTTTTTATTTTCCTTTCTCTCCGCGGCCAAATTAAATTTCTTGAAAAATTCAAAATTTGAATAAAGTCAGTGCTAGCTGGATCTTTTCGTCAACTGAGAATTGCTGAAAGATTAAAAACGTTGTGCACATTAATTCGGAATTAGAGGAGCTGGATTGAAAATTTCGAAGTACTGAACGCGAAGAACTTTGTCTCAAAACGGGTGAAGTGAAAAAGAGGATCTTCCTTCGTATTTGGAAAGCATGTAATTTTTCTATTCTCGGGTGTTTTGAAAATGTCTGCACGCAATGTCGAAATTCGTCACCCTTGAAAAACTTTAATCAATTTCTGAGTCATAAGAATAAAATTCGTAATTTCTCGTTGCTGGCTGAATAAAAATTTCCTCTACAAAACGCTTGAATCTTATATGATGTATTCATGGATCAGGAGAGAAATCTGAAAACTACACGATGAACCGAGAGAAAGTCGACTGAGTTTGAACATGTTTCCGTGTCTTTTTAAAAAAAAATTGATCAAAATTTCAGATGAAACTTGGAAAGATTTCCAGTTGGTTTTTTTCGAACTGACAAACCTCAAGGAGAAAAATTTTCGCCTCTCATCTTAACTCTTCAGATTTCCAAGAAAGCGCCTCTTACATTTCTTGGAAATCAGTACCTATTTGATCGTATATATTTCACGGTCAGCACACGACGGGCCACAGGGAATATAACGATCAATAATCCCCCTCGTCTGTATTCAGTAAAAGAGAAGCCATGCTGAGAACCTGTTTTACAAAACGACGCCTGGAAATTTCTAGAGCAGATCCAGGTGGGGAGCCCAGGCTTTCATCGCACGCGCTAGAAATGCTTCTGTACTGGGTTCAAAGCCCGCTAAGAGTTAGGAAATCCTCTTCAGGCTGCTGGGAATTACCCAAGAGACCTGGCCAGTCTTAAGGCGAGATTTTCCCTGAGGCCTGGACTCGAGCGTGATCAAAATGCGCCTCGCGCATCGGGGTTCGTGTCGTAATTTTCATTTTATTTTCTTTTTTTTGTGCTTTGGAGTAATTGAGGAATAATTATCGAGGCTCTCATCTGGGAATCAGGGATGCATTTTTCCGAGCTGTGAACTGGAAAAATAGGTCTGATTAGCGTGTCGGGTTCTGAGCAAAGCTTTCTTAAGGTCTTCGCAGCATTTCTACGTACCCTCAACCTCAAGATGATGCATCGCAAATATTTATTCATTAAAAATGGAATATGAGGTTTAAGATATCATTCATCTTTGAACGAGATGTATTTCAATAATAAGTCTCGCTATAGTAATTCAGGGATAAATATGGAGTACCTCTAAAGCTCTTTTTTTTTTGGATCTCTGAGCCAAAAAAATTGGTCTTTTTGGTGCCTGGTCTGGAGCAAAGCTTACAAATGTTTTCTAACCTCAAGATGATGTTCCGTAAATTATTCAAAATCGTCAGTCTCTTCATAAAAAATATAAAAGGTTCAAGAGACACAGTAATTCATCGTTGAATGAGATATATTTCTAGAAATCTCTCACGAGGAATTTCAGAATGATAAAGGAGTCTTTCAGCGATTCTTTTTCGGATCTCTAAACCAAAAAATACCGATCTGCCTTTTTTGTTTCAGATTGTGAGCAAAGCTTTCTAAAGGTGTCCGCAGTGTTTCTACAAACTCAAAATCAGTCAAGAACTAAAGGGCTGTCATTAAAATTGAATGTAAGATTCAAGAAAATTTTCCAGCCTGAGCTCGACATATTTCTCCATAACATACCAGATGCATCGATATTTTTGGCCGACGTCTTCCAGTAATAAAAAAAACATAGGATTCTTTAGTCACGAATATTCCAGACTTAGAACCAGCCGAATCATAGAGAGATCACTCTTTAGCACAACCAAAATCCCAGCATAGAATTTGCAACGTTTTGTCAACTGTAATTTTATAGTGCACAGCACCGCTGTCGATGAGATTAGCAAAATTTTCAAAATGACTGAGCAAAGAATTTCGATGGAAGTCTTGAATTCAGAAGATATCCAAAAAAATTTAGCCATTATTCTGTTAGCATATTCTTGTAAAATTCAGGTTAGAGTCGATAGAAAAACAGGGTTTCTTATTCAAATCCAAGTGATTCCATTAAAGAAAAAGGTCATGAAAAATCACTCTGAAATAAATTTGTCCGTCTCCAAACATCCAATGAAACGCCAAGCAGTAGGAAACGCAAGACCTACAAAATCTTTGGCGAAAATCTCATGTGAATGGCAACCTGAGGTTGAAAAAAAATCCCCTTTAAATTTCAAAATGGACAAGAAGAGAAATTTAAATTCCTGAAAGTCATTGACCCATACACCCCGTTTCCCACCACCGGAAGCAGCTTTCCTTCCTCATAGTTTTTGAATACTTGGCTGCGCCTTGGTTCAAACGGGAATGAATTGTTTTAAAGCTAAGAGAATTCCGGAAAAGGGAATAAAATGGTGATAGGAAGTTCATTTATAAGCATCGGAAGTGCGCACGAGGTTGGAAAGGGGCCCTCATCTCGATCCGTGATTAATGGTGGTCGGTTTTTCATCCTTTCAAGCGAAACCTCGGGACTTCGGGCCGAAGCACAGCGGGAACATGGGCACGCGTACAGGGGGCATTCGTGAAGTTATCTACGATTCAGTACTACAATGGAACCCCGACATTTGAAAGATTTTACACTTCAAATTTTTAAAAAATCTGCCCCAACATCTGGACGATTTCTTGAGACGCTGGCAATTTTCCAGCATTCCTAGAAAAATCGGCAATATTTCTTTTTCTAAATTTTGATATTTATTGAATAATTTGAACAATGTATGCACTCAAAAAAATAAATAAAAAATTCTATTGTAAAATTATTACGATTCATAATCAAAAACAGGCTTATTTTGTGCCTCTTTTCTCAAGTGTTTTTCCTTCATGTGTGCACAATGCAGCTAGACTTTTTGATTGAATTGCTTCTTAGAGCTCCTTCATTTGCACATAATATATCGAAATGAGAAAAAAATATTTAATATTTTTTGGAATTTTTTCCTAATTTTTGATGAACATGAGAACCTATGAAATATTTTTCTAGTGATGTCAATGGGAAAACGTGGTCCAAAATAAAGATGCTCCGACATGGGGACAATTTCAAAGCAGCAATTACGTCCGCATCCCGGGGCATCTCAACAAAACATCACATATACCCATGCTTGAAAAATAATCATGAACAACTTCATGTTTCAAAAACCCTCTCAGTCGTATTCTTGAGAAAAGAGAACGACAAGTTTGAACATACTGAGAAAAGTGAGAACTGATTTTTTCCTTTAATCTCAATTGCTTGTCAATTTCAGTCCATGGCCTCAGGGGAAATCGCCGCGAAGAATAAAATGCTCGAAGAGAAAATACTGAAGAGATAATTGGATTCAAAGGAAATTCCTGATATTTTGTGTAATAGTTTTTCACCACATATTCAAGGTTTGCTTCAAAGTACATTCAAAACTTTTAATAAAAACAGTTTTCTTCCTACTGAATCCATCTTTTTGCACGTACAAATTTCTTTAATACTATAAGCCACTCGGAAGTTTTCTTCGTTTTTTTTTTCTTCTCCGAAACCGTTTCTTTCCTGCAGTCGCACTCAATATTTTTCTTTCATTTAGCGACATTTTTCACGGGATTTGTGAAGAAAATTTCCGAATGCCCCTGGATAGAAGTGACTGCGGTTTGGAGGCACCAAAGTGGGTGAAAAGTGGCCGAATACGCTTAACTGAGATCGGAAATGCGAGGTCGGCGAACCCCCCCCCCCTTTTTTCGGGGTTCCATCGCTTTTGATTAAGCGATTGAGTGTAACGTGATCTACGCTGCTGAAATTCCTCGCGCAGATCAATTTTTTTCTTGTGTATACATTATATATAAGAATATATATATTCCAGATCGAGACTTATTTGAATTTAGATTGCGGAGCTATGGAGAGGATACAAAAGAAAGATAGTCGTCGGAAGAAACGCCGGAGGAGGAAAACTCGCTGCTGAGGTCAATTCGATTGGCCCCGTCTTTCCCCATATTGGTTAGCACCCATACGGTCTTCATCATTATTTTTCCGTTCTGACCGTGGGTTCTTTCCACTTCAGCTGTTGTATGTAGATGCGACCGGAATTCTCCAGTCACTTCTCAATTTACGATATTCTGCGATCATTTCCTCACACCACCGAGAGATTTTGTAATAATGCTCAGCCTATACAGCGTGGTTTCTGCTCGAACGTCGTTATCTTTTTGTAAACAGAAAAATGAGAAGAAAATGCCGGTGTGAGGAAAACGGCGCGGGGACAAGAGGAAAAACGTCGCAGTCGTGAAGAAAATGCTTTGAAGAGAAACAAATGATGCCGAGGACTCATATCCGCATCGAAAATCTCAACTTCTCGTTTTTTAAGCTCTGGATTTCCAAAAATCATGAGATGAAATTGACACCTTTGGTGCGTATCATTTCGTGCAGTTTCAATGTGGAATTTATTTTGAAAATTTGAAAATGTTGATAAAACTGGCCGTTTTCCTCGCCAAGAGGTGATCGTGACTGAGCAACGTTTTTCTTCATTCATTGATATAAAACACATGGAAAGTTAGCATTTCGTAACTTTTCAAGATGTGTTCAGGGGAATACTCGATAATTTTTGTAATTATTTTTTCACGTTCATTTTCGACAAGTTGAATCATGGAGTAAGATTTATGATTGCGTCATTTTTCTGATGCAGCCTTTTCGTCTCAAAAATTTTTTCCGGCTCGCCATTTTCTGGTGGTGACCAAATTTCTTTGCTGGCTTTCCGATGAACGGTTCTGAGATGCATTAGTTGATGGAATTTAATCTTTGAATAGGCCTGGCGAAAAAGTCAAAGTGGAGTGAATAATGAAAGCGCTGAATAACGGGATTCCTTTTTTAGTTTGACTCTATGCCAGTATCACAGCAGCAGTTGTTGCATCATCATTCTTGAGATCATATCCCCCCCCCCCCCCCCCCCCCCCCCCCCCCCCCCCCCCCCCCCCCCCCCCCCCCCCCCCCCCCCCCCCCCCCCCCCCCCCCCCCCCCCCCNAAAACCCCCCCCCCCCCCCCCAGCAGGAGAAGTTTGACAAGGAGAAAAGCGAGAAACGTGATCATCTATTTTCCGTCTGGGTCGTTTCCATGATCTAGGCAATGGAAGGAACCCGGGGAATGTCTCCCCCATTCGCTTGCAAATCGCTTTTTCGGCTTTTCCTCTGCATTTTCTTTCTCTCATCTTCCTTCTGCACGCATTTCTGCCTTGCAGTCACATACACGGGTTTAATTCCAGCAGCAAATCATCTCGGATATATAAATAAAAATTTTCCAGACGCGGTTCAGGAACGCGTGGATCGCGTATGAAATTGTGATGAGCGAACTCTAGTGAGTGTTGAACCATGGGGTTTTCGAAAAGTTTATGAAACTTCTTCGAGATTAAAAAAAAATCAACAAACCACATGCGTCTACAGCAAAAACTTTTTTGTGAAATCCATTTCAAAAACCTTCTGAGGTCGAAAAAATATCCCTACTGATTGCAAATTTTAGCAAAAACTTTACATCTGTGTTTGGAGTGTGAACAATTGATAAAAATTTAATGCTACATCAGCTAATTAAAATCCCTCTTAGAAAAGTTCTTCTGGTGATCAATATGGCAAACTATGGTTTTTTTTACCTTTTGAGGTCGAAAAAAATTATTCTCACTGAGTGACACAAATTTTAAAATACATGGCATCTTTGTTTGGAATGTTACCAATTGAAATAAGATGCTGTATCATCAGCTGATGAAATCCACTGCAAGAAAAATTCGTGTGTTAATCATTGGCAAATAATAAATTTTGCACTGAGTAGTATCCAATGCCTCCTGATCTTTTTTTCCCCCGACCATTCATCCAAGTGCGAAATTCTGAACACGAAGCCGAAAGTTCATTTTGCACATGTTTGAGTCAGTCCAGGCTTGAATGAAATATATTTGCAAAGCTGCGCTTTTCTTCCGGAAAATTTTCAGGAGAAAACGAATTCATATCGAGAAAAAAGAAAATTACCATCAAGGAAGTAAAATGAACAACCAAAGTCAAGGAAAGATAGCTGCTGAAGAACTCGGCCCCATTTCTCAAGAGGGACGGAATTCAGACGGAGGGGGGATTGCATATTCATAGACTTCCCCAGAACTTCCGGCACCAAGGAAAACGGATGCACTCATGACTGACACACAATCGCAACTGGGTTTTTTCCTTGATGGGCAATTACCATGGGGGTATATAACAACCAGAACAGCTACAATTCGCTGAAGGAAATCAACAACAAGAAAGAACCTACTACGAACCCGTGACCCGGCTGCCCGACGAAAGGCCGGAAAAAGAAATTGCATACCAAGTCAAGCAATCCATTTTTTTTTGTGTTCCGGCTTTTCGCATTATTCGAACAGTCATGTTCAGTCATGATGACAAAGAACTCAGTAACGCATGCCTTAATGCTATGCCCATAAATTCCATGAACCAGTCAGTCACGGTGGTTGAATTAGGTATTTCAGGCATTCTCTTGCTTCCTGGGTTCACATTGTCTTTTTTGAGGGGGTTGGACAAGGAAATTCTGAAGTAACAATAGGCAATAGAACACTTTTCTATAGAGATCTGAAAGCTTCCGAATAAAGTACAAAACTTTTTCCGTGGTCATTTTTGAATCTCTTGGTCAACGAATCATCAGCAGCCTTCCTAAAAAATGATTTAGCAATTCGACGAAAGTGTTGACTCTGTCAATTTAATTCTTGTCCATAATAAATAACGCTGCAAAAAAATTCAAGGGGAAATCGAGTTCAAAATGATCACATTTCGTATTTTGCAGTGAACTGCACGCGCGGGTATGCAAATATTCATAGAGATGGAAAATTTCTCGCATCGGTTTTTTTTTTATGAAACAAAATGGAAGCCTATCCTAAAAATCTTCAGATTAAAATAAAAGACTTGTTTCATGACCATTTATGGTCAAACTCATGCATATATAATCAACTGTCGTCTGAGGAATAATTCAGGAATTCTTCAACGACAGTTTTTCGATCTTATGCTTTGCAATTATATTCAACGTTCAAAAATTATACAGATGAAATAAATTCAATGTACGAGGAAAAAATCGGTTAGAGAGAGAATTTAGTTTTATATTGATAACCTATATGACATATGGGACGAGAACCCTACATGTGGCCACAAAAATAAAGTTTTTACAGATAAATGTCGTTTTAGACAGAGTATAAACCTGTATTGAATTCCATAATTGAGAAAATTAGAATATGCTCAGTTCATTCGAAGAGAAAAGGAGTTAAAAATGATCACGTCCCATGCATTGCATGGATCTGCAAAAGAATACTGTACGTGTCACGCATTTGTTTCTTCCTTCTGAAAACAAAGTCGCCATGTTTTTTTTTTTTTTACGTTCAACGTCACGGAGTTCCAACAAAAGGCAAGAAGTTCGTATACGTGACTCGCAATTCACATAGCATATATATCCACACACTAGGGAAAACGTCCCGTGATCAGACACGTTCACAGATAAACTTCCATCTCGGAACACAGCACAACTTATCTCGTTTATGGCCTGTTTCCTGATCACTTGGGCTCGTGCTCTTTCGTTGGCGAAAGTACTGCTGGCAACAACAATAATTTCAGCAGGGAAGGGCAACAAGAAAAGCAGGCACGGAGAAAGATGAAAAAAAAAACAGCGTAGTTTATTTTGTTTATGCAAATGCCGAGGCGGAAATGAAGCGCTTCTGGTGCGCGAAAGTGGAAACCTTCGCTGAGCAGAATTTGCGATTTACGGTCTGCATATTTTATCGAGGTCAAGTCCATCAGTGGGTCTATTCACTTCTGGAGACATCAAAGCCAGGAGTGTATGAGATTTCCACCATCACTTTCTTGAGTGTTGCTGCATTTTCTATGGGTTTCCTCCAGACGAGGCTCGATAATGAGAAACACATTTTCGAAAAAGTATACGTTGCATGACAAGTAAATCTTCTCACCCCCAAGAACACGAGTTAACGTCTTTTCAACGGAATTGAAGGTCGAATTCTTAGTGAAAATTGAAATTAATTTCCTCCAACGAATGAAATGTGCAAATTAAAATTGATCACGATTCTTCTTTCGAATTTTATACCATCTTGAATTGTCCGTATACTGCAAGAAAAAATGGGAAGTAAATAAAATGCATAAAACTTCGCAAAGATAATTGCTCAGAAGAGGCAGCTGAAAAATTGGCGAGAGAAAACAAGTCAACGCATAGGAAATGACATTTGAATTACTGTAATGACCTGAGAAAAAGGCTTGCAATAGAAAAGCTATGCGAAGAAAACGTCGTCAAAGGTTTTTAACCGCTAGAATAATGCAAATAAAATGAAATAGCGCAAGAAAAATGCGTTAAATATAAGAATTCAAAGTAAAATGCGAAGAAATTTCTCATTAATATCAGCCACGAATTTATTTAAAAAAAAGGAAATGACCATATTATCATTAGACATTTTCTCTTCGCTGCATTTTAAAAATTCTCTCCTTGATCCGAAGTCTTTTTTTTTTTTTCGTAGCAGGTATTTTTCTCAGCGCCAAATTTCAATAGATTGCGAAGGCTCTTTGCATACATGAAATTACGAATTTCGAGATTTCCCAGTCTAAGGATCTTGTTAAAATAATGGAAAGTTGGCTGAAATGCGCGTTTTTTCCGCACCTTTGCTTTCAGCAACGCTTAAAGTTCTCTCATTAATGAAGTTCCTACTTGACAACTTCGTTTCATTTGAGCCACCCACGTGGGATCCGCTGATCTTTAGGTTTTGCAAAGCCATCAAGCAAAATCTTCCTACGCACATTTCGTCTCAAATCAGTTCGAAAACAAATTTGCTACGTTCCTCATTAAAGTGCAGTACTGCGTTTGATGTTGCGTGGGATCTCAATTCAATGGTAGGATGATTATTGCCTTTCGGAGTAATTAAGGCCTGTATGTATTTTGTGATGTGCTAATAATACGCCTTCCCGGATTTTCAGAAAAACGGTTTGGATTGATTCCATATCGACTGATCGAATCATTGTTTTCCTCAGGTTATGGTAAAAACGAATAATGCTTGTTCAGAAATTCCGCAACTCTTTTTCTTTTCATCACTGGGAATGCAAAAAAGCGTAACCTCTCTGTGGCGGAGTTTCTAAAAATTTAGTTTGAAATTTAACTGAAAATATCCCTCATATCTTACGCAATAAACTTTTATCCACAATATAACCCAACTTTCAAATAGTATTTCAGCTGTATTAGATGGAACATAAAAATTGAAATAATTTCAAGAATACCTGACATTCGTGCGCCAAACGAATTGCAAAACGGTCTCATTTAACGGCCGAATATGCGAAGAATTTCTTGACAAATGAGCAGAGTTCTTGGCATTGATCTCCGAAAGCTTTGGAAATCTTTATTTAGATGCTCAAATCAAGCTGAAATTCTTAACGAAGCTCGGATTTCGGCAGTTTTTTGACAGATGGACTCAAAAATTAAAAAAAAGACAGACTGAAAGAACTCAGGTTAAGTTGACGCATAGGGTCTAACGTGAAAGCAGTTCCTTTTTTTAAATTCGAAAATGATATGCTGAGTTCTTCAAGTAGAATAATGTAGGCAACAGACCTTGTAAATCATATCTTGAAATTGTCCTCCAACGAAATACAATATTTTTAATGGAACTCTAGGCCATGTCTAAGATAGAACTTCATACAAAATTCGAATCAGCACTCCAGTCAACTGTCAAAATTTGGCATTTCAAGGTTTAGTTCTGGATATTTCGAATTAATTTTTCATGAATCGGCCATTTCAAGGTTGACAGCTTGAATACGGCTGCATTTAAATGCGAAATTACTTGAAACTCGGGCGAAAAATCAAATTTGCATACCTGAAAATGTCATTCCGAGCTGACAAAACTATTAAAAATGATGGAAGGACAAAGATTTAAATTTTGTTTGGACAGAAAATTGCTTCGGAAGAAAGAAAGCATTCATTGCCTTTTTTGCGTAGGCGGAATGCTCAATCTCAATGCCTTTTTTTTTTTTGGCGAGAGAATTTCAAGTGCGCAGCTGGCGCATGGTCGGCTGCGAAATTCCGGGCGAGCTTAACTAAATTCGGCGACAATAGACCTGTTTTGCACATTTCCCTCCCCCGTGGGGTGAGACTCGTTGCGAATCAGCAATTCCGAACCCATTTTTGTGTGCGGGCTTCTTTGGCGACCCATAGAAGTACCGACATTGACAAGAGGATTCGGGTGGTCTCGGGGAAAAATTTTTATTTTCACGGAAAAAGCGATTGAATGGACCAGCAGCGCATGCCCACGCTCTTTTAACGAAAGCATTCCTTCAGTCGTGAATTTCCGGAGTTCTTCTTTTCTGCCTTTATTTTATTTTTTGATGCGCTGAATGCTCTGCAAATTTTTATGTCACACTCCCATTGTGCGATAAATTTCCTTGCGCGGGCATTGACGAGGTGTCATAGAGTGGCCGCCACGAAAACGCATTTCTCCCTCCTCAACCGGAAGATCAACAAAGGAGAGATTTTTTCGAAATAAACTTGTCGAAAGAGAGGGGGAAAGTTTATTACTGTACAGCAATAACTTTTTAATTAATCACAGGCTTAGCTCATCAACACGCATTTTTTTTCTGCAAGTAGTGCCAATCATCATCCGAGAAGAAATATATCCACATTCCCAACTTACGAATCATGTTTCATTTTATTAGGAAATTGAATAATTTGCATAATGATTTCTGGAATAATTGTACAGTAATGCACTTTCGAACAATGATTATTACCGCAACTTCAATTTTGGCTCATTTCTTGTTGGATGAAAATGAAGAATTCTCTGAAATAAAATTTTTACGACAGGCATTTCAATTGGCATGGATTTCATAAAAGAGGAATTATAAAACTCATCAGCTTCGCTTTAGAGTTATTTCTTTGGAATTTATTGATCAATAAGTATTTTTGCAAATGTGCACTCAGCATCAGCGATATTCCAGGAATCTACTGTGATGAGCCTCAAAGCGTTGGCTACTTTGTATAATTCCACCTTCTCATTGCCGTATGATAAAATATGCATAACAAATTGTATATACATTACTTTTATACTGCGAATTCACTGTATTGGGCGAGGCATTTTCTAAAATTGGGTGAGGAATGGGGTTCGGTTGAAGGAGGCTCGGCAAATAAATTCTCAAAAATTGAAAAACGAACTGTACGTCTGGTTGAAATGGTTCGTCAGATTATAAAATTTCCACGAATGGGAAAAGTACTTGCATTTTTGTCATAGTACTCGTTGCACTTTAGAAAACAAATTAAATTCATTCCTCGAAGTTCTTCCCTAATCGATTAATTTATATGTTCGAGGTGCATATACGACATAAATATTTTAAAAATATGTAGTTCATTTCCGTCTCAAAATATAAGGTACTGTAGTTCTTAAATTTCTAAAATTATTTCCGGGGAGACCACTCCATAAATAAATCAAAATCCTTTTTATGTGAAAAAGAGAAGCGAGGGATAATTTACGGATTGACACAGTACAAGATCAGAAAAGCAAAAATTTTTATTTTACTTTTTTGGACTCTCAAAAAATATTCCCACTCATGAAGCCCCCCAAGGTTGATTGACATATTTATATTTTTCTTCAAATGCAATTGAAACCTAGTGGTTCTGGCGAATAATTGACATTTTTAATTCATGTCAGAACTTTCACAGTTCAGAAAGACGTTTTTGCAGAAAATAGGGCTTTTTTGCTTTGAGGTATGCAATACAGTATATGTTAGACAGTGACGAAGAAAGAAAATTTTCAGAATACCTTTCGGTTGCATTTCCGTAGTAAATATTTGAATATTAGCCAAAGAGCATGTCCTACTCAAAAACGGAAATCAATTTTCCAATTGGAACCAATTATCAATTGCTGATGGGTTCTGTTGCTAAAAACCAACACCCTTTCAACAGTACACGACATCAAATATTCAGCAGCTCAAAACGAGGCTTTCAAGAAACTAATTACTTTCAAGCATAAAACTTCGGTTACTGAACCAGTGAGGAAAAAGAAAATAATTTTTCGATTGCCCTCATTCCCCGTGTGCTGCGACGATTTCTTTTTTTGAAATCTGCACATTCATGCTTGAGTTCGTTATTTAGGTTGCATGACGAGATTTTGCACAGGCTACGACACCCAAGACCGGGATCCCGTTCATCACACTTTCCGAATTATTACATGAAAAAAGAAGAGCGTGTAACCCATTTCTCCCTTTATTCCGGGGGTTGCTCTGCTGGTGGGGTATGGAATATAGTGATGATTAGCTGCCACAATCCCCTTGCTGGCATCGAAGACCTCCACACACACACACGCCTCTGCGACGCTGATGTCTTCCTTTGTAGCGCCTTGTCGAACACGGTTCCCTTTTGCGCGGGTGCTGATTCCGGGTCGTGATCAATCAGGGTCGACTCCCGGAGAACAATGGAATTGTGTCCCGGGGCTTGGCACTGGCTTGTCGGGTGTCGCACTGGGACACGCGGTCACTGACGTTGCCCAAGACTTCCTTCCGCACAAGACACTCATTTTCTCTGTCCGTCTGTCTCTTTTCGCTATCTATCGATGCTCAATTATCTGCGAAATTCTATCAGTAATCCAGCACCGGATCATTTGTCTGCGTGAATGAAGTGGAAATTATAGGGGAAATTTGGAGCTTCAGATAAAATGGAAGGAAAACCAAATTCCGTACTGCGTCGTGGATGAAATGAAAAATTGAGGAAAATTTGGAGCTACAGATGAAATGGCAGTGAAATTTATCGACCAAGTATCCATTATGTCTTTAAAATTGCTTGATTATCTGAAAAACCATCTCACTAATCCAGCATCAGATTATTTGTCTGCAAAGAGGAAATAAAAATTAAGGAAGCAATGACCTTCCGCACAAGACACTCATTTTCTCTGTCCGTCTGTCTCTTTTCGCTATCTATCGATGCTCAATTATCTGCGAAATTCTATCAGTAATCCAGCACCGGATCATTTGTCTGCGTGGGTGAAGTGGAAATTAGGAGAAATATGGAGCTTCATATAAAATGGCAGGAAAACCAAATTCCGTACTGCGTCGTAGATAAAATGAAAAATTGAGAAAAATTTGGAGTTACAGATGAAATGGCAGTGAAATTTATCGACCAAGTATCCATTATGTCTTCGAAAAATGCTTGATTGATTATATGCAAAACCATCTCACTAATTCAGCATCGGATTATTTGTCTGCTTGGATGAAGTGGAATTAGGGGGAAATATTGACCTTCAGATAAAATGGCAGGAAAACCAAAATTCCGTAATATTCGTCTGCGTCGTGAATTGAATAAAAATTCATCAAAATATGGAGCCACAGATGAAATGGGAGTAAAATTTATCGACCAAGTATCCATTATGTATTCGAATAATGCTTGATTGATTATCTGCAAAACCATCTCAGTAAACCAGCATCAGATTATTTTTCTACGTATATGAAATAAAAATTAAGGAATCAATGACCTTCCGCACAAGACACTCATTTTTGCTCATTTATCGATGCTCAATTACGTTCAAAATAATCTCACTAATTCAGCCTCGGATTATTTGTCTGCTTGGATGAAATGAAAATTAGGGGAAATATGGACCTTCAAATAAAATGGCAGGATAACCAAATTTCGGCGTACTATTTGTCTGTGCCGCGGATGAAATTGAAATTAGTGAAAATATGGAGCTACAGATGATATGGTAGTAAAATGTATTGACCAAAATCCATTACGTCTTCAAAAGATGCTTGATTATCTGCAAAACTATCTCAGTAATCCAGCATCGGATTATTTGTCTGCTTGAATGATATGGAAATTATGGAAGTACGGAGAGTCAGATAAAATGGAACGAAAAGTTATTGACCACCTTTCTATCCGCCTTTTAAAGATGCTTGATCATTTGCAAAATTATCTCATTTGTTTGCGTAGATGGAATTGAAATTCGGAAAATACGGAGCGTTAGATGAAATGACAGGAAAAGTTATTGACAGAAATCCCCTTCCTTCTTCGAAAGATGCTGAATTACAGTATCTGCAAAATTACCTCACAAATCCAGCATCGAGTTTTTTTTGGTCAGGGTAGATAAAATAAAAATTAAGGAAGTAATGACCTTCCGCAGAAGAAACTCATTTTCTTTGTATCTAATTCGCTCATCAATCGATGCTAAATTATCTGCAGAATTATCTCACTAATCCAGAATCGGATCATTTGTGTGAGTAGATGAAATATAAATTTGGAAAATGTGGAGCGGAAAATAAAATCGCAGGAAATGTTACAGGCCTACATTTCGTTGATTTTTTATTTTAAAAATGATCAATTGTCCCCAAAATTCTTGCAGTGATTCCGAATGAACATGCATTTACAAAATCCAGGGAAGAGATGAAACAGCGCCATAAACGAAACATATAATATAAAATTCCTGGAAAACATATCTTGCGAAAATTTCATCCGTCTCAAGACACTCCATTCATCATCTAGTTCAAACTAAAATGCAGTCCGATTCTCGATACAAAAATGTGATCCAAATACGACCAAGAGCTCTGTACGCGAGTAAATACCATCGATGATAAAATAATTGGGTAAAAAAAATATTAGGAAAGAAAATGCCGCAGAGAGAAAATGACGCAGAAAAGTCACCTGAGACGAAACGTCGTAAAATTCGTCATACTCACAGAGCATAAAATGTATTCCATAAACTAATATAAACATGACACCTAAAAATACACCCTCAAGATAATTGTAAACGAAGACAAAAATGTTTTAAAATGTTTCGTGTCTTCCGCGATTTATCGCAGAATTACAAGTATATTCCCAATATTTTCTACCAAGACATTTTCTCCGCCCCAGCAACTTCCCTTCTCCCTTAAAAGCGATCTGTTTCAAAAGAAAGGACATTCTGAAAAAAATGCTTTACCATCGGAAACATTTTTCGAAGTTCCGGAATTATTTTCAAAATAAATTTAAAACATGATGGTCTGCATATACTGTAGATAAAAAACAACGCAGAAACGCAAATTCCACGAGATACAAGAAACGGAGCACTTCAAACTCAGGACACACACCTAGCTGTCTATCTTCACAACCATTTGCAACAAATTGCAGAGAAAAACACTTTTCGACATCCGATGCCAAAGTCACAGCCAAAAAATAAAAATCTCTGGTATTTGTTTCCAGAGTGAAGGAGAAAGAAAGAAAGCTGTCCTCTGGTATCGCATGTGGCAGATAAGTAAAGAAGACTGCGATGATCCGCGCTCTTAGGAAAAAGTCTCACGGCTGTCAACTTCTCCAGAACAGTCGCATTTAGTCGTCTCAAGAAACTATTGTCTACTTTCTAGGACATTCTAGTGTCAATGGAGCATTATACAGCTAAAAAATCAAAACAAAAAGATGAAGCTATTCAACGATTTTCCGAGGCGCCGTGAAATTCTTTTGATTATTACTCCCTCCAGTTGCTTCAAAGTCTTTTTTTTGCTCAGTGAAACGTTTTTAGTGACATGCCCGCTATAGAGAAAATATTGTCTACTTTCGAGGACGTTCTAATGTCAATTGAGCATTATCCAGCAGAAAATTGAAATAAAATGGAATTATTCAATGACTTTCCGCGCGCAGTGTAATTCTTTCAATGTTAAAATTCCCTCCAGTTTTTTTTTTCAAAATGTGTGGCGTTTTTGTGCTCAGTGAAACGGTTTTTAGTGAGTTATGTCCCATAAAAACGAGCACACCTCACCAAGGGCATTGAAGAGCGAGGCAGAAATGAGAAAGAAAAAGACACCTCGACAGGGATGCGACACACACCGGGCTTTCTCCCTCGTCATCGTCGACACCTGACAGCATCGCTTGCTGCCTGAAAAATGCCGCGAAAAAAAAAAACAAGAAATAAACCTAGAATAGGTCACTGCTGGAAAATAAAATCAAAAGAGAAGTTTCTTGCTGGAATTCAGGGCAAGAACTTGAGCGGGACCCAGAATGACAGGACGAGGCGCTTCTTAGGAGTTCTTTTATTTTCAAGTGACAGCATACAAAACACGCGAAACGTGCGTCGATTTGTTTGGCGACCAGAAATGTTTACGGAATGTCTTCCAGGTCACGTTTTCTAGCAGAATAGCTGGAAAACCTGTTGAATGAATACGAAATTTCCCTTTTACTTTTTCTACGTTCAAAAAAATATTTTTAACGTTTTCCGAAGTGCGTGGAAATTCTTTCATGCTTAGGAAAGTTCTTCTATCGCGGGATATATTTAAAGCCCCACAATTCTTCAAGCGTCTGAATTTCACTCAGAGAAATCCATTCCATTAATGACTGTAAGAATATTTAGCGTAAAATATTTCTCCATAAATTAGAGCCGCAGTTTATTTTTTATAAATGGCTCAAGACAAAGGACGGTTTATCATTTATTTACGTGAATTTATTTTTTTTATTATGGTTGGACGGATGCGAATAACTTCCAATTTTTTAAACTATTCTTTGACAATTTTGCAGACCGTTTCCTCTCAGTTAATCCCATTTTTGGTCATCTGCATCCGTATTAGAAGAAATTGGAATGATGAAAGTGCCACTTATTTGTAAAAAGGTAGGGCAAAAGTGCAACGCTTTGCAGGACATTACAAATATTGCAAAATATATATAAAAAATTCAATTTCCTACTACTGTATCAGCCATATAAAAATGGCCGTGATAAAGTCGTCAGTTTTTTTTTGTGGCTATTCTGAATATTAGTAATTGATGAACAATAATCCGAGGTCACAATTGAAGAAAAATCTCCAGAAAAATTTTCCAAGTTATTCTTGAGGTCTTCTTCAATGATTCAACCGAAACAGGTTGAAGGTATTCTAATTCAGAAACTAAAAAGCACGTTCGTTTCATGGAGCTAAATAAAAAGAACGTTGTTGGGGACTCGTTTATAATCATTAATAAATAAATAAATTAATATCCCGGACGCGGCGGGAACAGAAATTAATCGGGTGGAAAACCACCCAAGAGGAAAAACCGCGAAAGGAAAGGCCAACGAACTAAGATTCCCTGCCTTGTCCCGGGCGGATTCCGCATTTTTATTCCCTTTCTCAAAACCTCACCTGAACCTTTATTTAATTCTCATCTAATTTGTGTTGAGATTATTCTTTTCATTTGAATCCTCAACAAACGTTATTAATTTCGCCAAACGTAGCACGGGGGTTCGTGAAAATGAGCATTTTCCATAAATTGTTTTTAGACATAATTTTTAAGCACTTGAGTGCTAGAAATAGCCGGGGAAATCGTAAATTGACGTTCTTGGAGAATTCAGAGCAGTGAGAGTAAGTTTCCGTGTCGGCAAACCTCTTTGCAGAGCTTAGTTTGGAATTCAAAGCCGTCAGATGATGGATTCGAATTTTCCTCCGCTGGCGCGATTTAATGAAGGAGTGGGCGTAGCCATTTGTGCACTGGAGCCCGTCAACGAAACGTTACTTTCATCAAAGCCCCGCAGGCATTTTCTCGGAATTTATCTTTCAACTTGTTTATTTTTCCGGTTCTTACGCATAAGTCTCAAGAGAAATCTGCGAATTAGTCCTCGCCTAATCAGCACGAAATTTTTATTTTATTTTTCCTTCCGTCTACTCGCGGGCCTGGCTACGAAACCGCGTTTTCCATCGCGTCGTTTGTATCCGCGACGATTTACGACCCGTCGAATTTTTTCCCTCCTCGTCAACATAGTCTTCGTTCCGGGTTCTTGAGAGTGTCACAGTTAACAAGCTTGGGTGTCGTGGTGGATGATTAGGAAATCTGCCAAGAAGGCGCATAATTCCGTCCGCATGTGTGCTCCAGTGAGGCGTGAGGAGATTATTTTTGCATCGTCTCTCTCGTCCTGACTCGAAAAATAAAAAATAAAATAAAAGGGCACCTATGCTATTTGACTCGAAATGCTAATGTCTTCATCGCTGCAAACTGCTTCATTTCCTCTGCCAAAATCCGTGTCAGTCAAAACAAAACCGAAAACATTCGACTTTCGACGAGCAGCTCAGAGAACGTCGTTGCGGGAATCTCAGAAAATAAAAAAAGAAAATCCCGGGCACACAGAGATAAGTTTAATTCGGGATCTTCTCTGTAATGAGGGGAACCCGAAGATTACATTCTAACCCAAAGAGGAAGATGGGGGATCTCTGTGAATTTTCCGGCGAAAATCCTCCAGAGGATATGTCCCCACGCAGATTGCTTTTTCGCCGACTGCAATTTGTTAGACACTCGCCTTTCCCTTGCAAGGATCCACCACCAGCTGAACTGGAACGTATTTTCCCTTCTCGCCTGAATCGGAAAATTTGAATCGCGCGAAAATCTAGAAAGCCGAACAAAAGCCTGGCGAAATCGTGAAAGTAGAATTGATTAAAATCCCCCTGCCAACAAAGCCATGGAAAGCATAAACCTGTGGCCCAACACAAAGTTATTCAAAGTTACATCAAATATATTTTCAAAATGCCTCCTCTCGTCACTGTAGACCTTCATCTCAAAACGTTTTTGTGCAAGACTCTGAAAATTTTTTCTGCAATTTTTTTTTTTAGGAGGACAATCTTGCCCTGAAAAGGGGTTTTTCTGAAGATAAATTATGCTAAAAGCCACACGAAAATGGGCGAGCAGAAATATAATATTTCCAAGGAAAATTGCGAAGGAGCCATTTTCTAAATACTGTAGTTTTTCACGCAAGTATGTTGAAATAACTATGCCTTTTTCAAAATTAGCCAATTTTTTGGATATGCTTTCGAAAATCGAAAAAGGGGATTCTTGATGTGAGAGAACATCTCAGTTTATAAGGATACATTTTAAAAACTTTTGGAAAACCCCCGAGGAAATATTCCGTCACCAGCTGAAGATGAGTTTCACAGCGTGGAATGCAAATCCGGAACTACATATACCCGGGGTGGAATTTTTGCCTGAATGGGATTAGCTGCACCGGTTTGCATGACATTATCACGAGAAAAGCCGCTCCGATGTTTTCATTTTCGTACTCCTAATCCCCTTCTTCTCCCCAGCCACTCATTAACAAGCTAGTTTTCTAATGCTAATCTCAATGAACTAAAAGCCCTGCATGTGCCGAAGTTTGCTGGCCCTTGCAGCAGGAATGAAGAAGGGTTCTTCCGCATTTCATTAAACGCGTTATCGGAAGTTGCCGCATGACGTCACTGGGTGAAAAAGAGGTTTCAGGTTTATCAACTCCGTGTTTTTGACGCGAGAAGGGAACGAGTAAAAAATTATATTAACTTAGCATGTGCAAAAATTATGAACATACATTCACAGTCAGCAAGTTGTCTCATTTCACCGAAAAAATTATGCATAAGACCACATGCAACGAAATATGAGACAAACCAGCCTATAGAGAAAAATCCATTAACAGGAAAAAAATCCTAAAAGGAAAAATGCGGAATTCATTTTTTTTTATGATAAAATTTTGCAAATGTTGCTTCACGGGAGGAAATCTCCTCTCAGCCACGGGGAACCGAAATTTTTTTAGTACAAGTCATGCTTTCATTAGGAATTAGTGCTGTCACTCTGAATGTGCACTATTGAAAAAATGCAGGGAAATTTACAACTTCAAAATAAGAAATATTTAAAATTTTCAAACCATCGTTCTTCATTTACACGCTTGGTACCATGCAGTGGGTTCCTTCTAACTAAAAATCTGCCGATGATATTTATCTGCAGGATCAATTGTCAAATGTCGATATAAATTTATTCTCGAAGTCAAAGTTATTTGAAATCAGATCATGTAGATGCATTGATATTACAGTATTTGTACACAAATTTTGAAACGATACATGATGTATACAACATTCTTTGCACACAATTATGAAAGACAATTCAGTACGATTTCCGACGAGAAATGAAATTTACTGTATTTGAAGGTAGCATATTTGAATACCTGTACATCGTATTATTTTGAAGATTTTGAATATGATTTCTGGAATTTCTGCTTGTTGAATTACGTCACATTTGATTCCAAAATTTAGATGAAATCATAAAACTCACAAGGATTGATGCTGAAGGCATGATTTTTTATTCCGTTTGGTCAGTGAAGGAAATAATTTGAGGGTTATTCAAATTTTATTCCCGCAGAAATCCGGTAGATTTACGCATGGACGTTCCTTTGGAGATAAATGAATCCCGCGGATTAATTTTCCGGCAGCCCGAGTTTTATTTAAAAGCCAAAGAAGGCCTTTGAGGCGTGACATCAAAAGACCTCAGGGAAAATGAGGGTCTCTAGAAAATATAAAAAGGCAACAACAACAAACAAAAAAAGGCAGAGGGTCGGGAAAAGTTGGCGGTTCCCACAAAACTCACGCCTGGGTCAACTGATCCAACTTTATATGACGTCTCGGCAAATTCCCGAGACCGCGAAAAGGTCGATGCTGTTCCACCAGCCTTTGCCCTATTTGCATTTCGAATAAGAGGCCAGAGAAAATCTTCAAAGGGACGCGGTTTCCGGGGTTCCGAACCCGTGGCGCCTCTCGCAGCGTCTTCTACCTTGGGTTCACCCAATAAATCAATCCCAGGATAGTGGGCACGGGAACTCGAAGGGAAAAACCAAATGTGAATTCCTTCTTTAAAAATAAATAAAAAAAAATGAAATGTAGGATATGAGATGCACAACTGCCTCGTAAGGCGTCCGAAAAAGTCACAAAAGTCGTCTTCGCGGAAATATAAAAAAAATAATTCGATAGCTTCGGCGCCACATTTATTTGAATTTAATTGGGTAGCCAGGGCGGAAAATTTTTGGCAAAACAGACAAAAACTGTGAGCAAATTAGCCAGGGATTTTCTTTACCGTAAACCCCCTGGCTTCGACAAATAATTGCTTACCGATGGACTTCTGCAAGACTAAAAAATGCAAAATCAGAAAAATCTTCACTTTTTGCAACATTAACTTACTGTAGTAACAAAAATGTACGTCAACGATCAAAAGCCAGAAAAATGTGTGAGATTAGAAGGGGATAATCCCCAAAAATTATTATAGGGAATCTTAGTTCCCTTTTCTCGGGAATAAAATCGACCTTTTCCGTGATATGTTCAATTTCAAAGTTTCGAAAAACTGTGAAGATTGGCACAAGACACCGTACTTTTTCAGGATATTCAGATTTTCTCATGGTGTCATAAAATTCAGAAAATGGTTTCATGAATTGAATTTTCGGAAAATTCAGACGTTTTTTAGTAAAATTATCCAGAGCCTCGATTTGACGAATTAATGATGTATTTCTAATTATGGTAACTTCTTCGGTGGAAAACAACCATCAAGAGATTCAACTCAAAATCAAATCTGACTTGATTCACAACCAGTATTTTCCTCCTTTGTTGTTTCGCAAATGGATTTCAGAAGTTTGCTGAAACCGTTTGCCGTGGAAGTAAAACTTGCCTGCGCACGATTCTGAAATTATTCTCGTCAATTTACGATTTCATTCAGCAAATTGCGCACTTTTTCAACCGTCATTTGTTCTTTCGGATACGTGTAATGAAAAAAGAAAAACACTGTGGCTCAGAACAGCAACTTATCATCTGCACAAGAACAGAACAGAACACATTTTTGAAAGCTCGCTCTCGCCGAGGGATGAAAATTAAAAGGTCTCCGACGTGATAAACCATCTCATGGTTATTTATCCTGAATTTATGCTGGATAGTGTATATAGTGTGCCAAGAGATAAGCACGGNGTAACAAAAATGTACGTCAACGATCAAAAGCCAGAAAAATGTGTGAGATTAGAAGGGGATAATCCCCAAAAATTATTATAGGGAATCTTAGTTCCCTTTTCTCGGGAATAAAATCGACCTTTTCCGTTATATGTTCAATTTCAAAGTTTCGAAAAACTGTGAAGATTGGCACAAGACACCGTACTTTTTCAGGATATTCAGATTTTTTCATGGTGTCTTAAAATTCAGAAAATGGTTTCATGAATTCAATTTTCGGAAAGTTCAGATGTTTTCAGTAAAATTATTCAGAGCCTCGATTTGACGAATTATTGATGTATTTCTAATTATGGTAAATTCTTCGGTGGAAAACAACCATCAAGAGATTCAACTCAAAATCAAATCTGACTTGATTCACAATAACCAGTATTTTCCTTCTTTGTTGTTTCGCAAATGGATTTCAGAAGTTTGCTGAAAACGTTTGCCGTGGAAGTAAAACTTTCCTGCGCACGATTCTGAAATTATTCTCGTCAATTTAAGATTTCAGTCAGCATATTGCGCACTTTTTCAACTGTCGTTTGTTCTTTCGGAAGCGTGTAATAAAAAAACACTGTGGTTCAGAACAGCAACTTATCATCTGCACAAGAACAGAACACATTTTTGAAAGCTCGCTCTCGCCGAGGGATGAAAATTAAAAGGTCTCCGACGTGATAAACCATCTCATGGTTATTTATCCTGAATTTATGCTGGATAGTGTATATAGTGTGCCAAGAGATAAGCACGGATCCCAGGTCAGAGCAAAAATCGATGCTTGGTCCACTAGGTCATCAGTCACAACCCACACGAACTGAGCCAAAGGGGGGAGGAGACCAACTGTCTCAAGGGATCCATTTTCTCCGCCAAGAAACTCGCCAATAGGTTGATATGCTTTTGCTTCAGGTACTGAAATTAAGTGCTTTCAGGAATGACAAAGCATTCGCAAGATCGAGCGAGGTCAGCTGTGCCGATTAACCCTCACGGGATTTCTCCCATGTAACAACAACAAAAAGGGTGGGGGTTCAGACGCTGGCGGAATAATTTTTGCAGGGTTCGGAACATGTTGTTCGACGTACGGGATTTAAGGCGGTATTTACTGTATATCCCGTGTCTGGATGATCCTACGAGCTGAGCCTTTATCTCGGCCTGTGTCATGTGAGGTCATTTTTCACAGGACACGGCGATGAATCCTCTTGTTCCCTTCGTTTTTTCCCCCCTCCCTTCTTCTTGCCAAAGTGAGTGCGGGCTGCATAAATCTTGCGCTTTTTCCGGGCAATTGACTCCACGGGGTTGTGCGCAGTTTTCCGTGCACGCCTTCTGTCACATCGGATGTAATGCGAGAGGAATTGAAGGGTTTCCGGAATAAAAGAAAAGGACGCCTGTTTTGCTTGATGATCATGGGAATCGGGTTGCGCGAAAGGGACACATTCCCGAGCCGCATTGTTTCGCCATGTGAGGTCCGCATATTTTTCCTGGCTCTGGTCAGCGAAGAATTTTCGCAAAACATGAGTTTCCCCGGGTTGCACAGAAACAGACTGACAGACCAGAGGGCGCCAAGGGGAAAATACCGCAGAAGAAAAATGACACGGAAGACAATTCTTTCAACTTTGGCTCAAATGCAAGCAAAACTAAAACATTTCAATAAGCTTCAATTGAATATCTAAATTTGAAACCTTTAAAAAAGATAAAAAGCCGATGGCTTCAAACTCTTCAATTCAGCAACAATCATAAAAATTGTCACTCTAGAGAAAATTGACGCTGCTGGTGGAGGAAAAGCAGTACGGGTCAAAACACAGCGAAGCAAAAATGACGAGGACGAAAATATGACTACATATTCAGTTTATATTCTATGTTATTCTTCCTGTGACATTTTCCTTGCTGTGAAAGTTACACCATGGACATTCCTCCACGTCATTTTCCTAAGCGACGTTTTCTCCTGACGAAAAAAAAATCCGACAATACACAGTTTAATTCCCTGAAGAAATTCTGCGAGAAATTTTTCCCGTTTCTTGGTGATTTGATAATAGAATATTATATATTCAGAGTATCCGCTTGATTATCTTCCATTTGATTTTTTTATTTCCTGCATGTGTCTGCTGTGTTTTCTGTGGCGGCAGCAATGGCATATTTTTGCGTCTGTATTTTACCATCTCGAAGGAATTATTCAATTTTTTTTCCTGACACCTGCCAGAGTGCATTTCAACTTTTTCTACTTTTTGATGGATTTTATTCCATTTTCGACAAATTCATCAGATGGACAAATATTTTCTCCCTCCCGGATAATTACGGAATATTGTGCTTTAAATAATGTGCACAGCTCGGAATGGGATGAAATCCGGAATCAAAACGCGATAAAAAAGGATAACTGCTTCTGAAAAAATTGTAAAAAAGAGGATGCCCAGTAAACGTGACAGCTCTGTGGGAGAAACGCCGAACATCAAAGCACGAAAAAAAATGTGCCAATTTTTGTTTATGGCGGAAAAATATTTGGCTTTTTGGCAGCAGGAAGCGGAAAGGCATGTCGGTCATCATGCGACTTGCGGGTTGATCTTTAGCACAGATAGTCACGGTGTTGTGCACAAGCGCACGGCCCACACGCATGGGGGTTTTTATCTCACCTTTTATTTTAATTTTTTTTTTCCTGGCCCATGAATGACACTCTGGGAGGTTGGCAAAAAAAAGAGAAGCTTGACACGCGTTAGGGTATGTCGTCAGCGACAGCTGAACTGCTGCGTCATCGACCCAACGCGATCCCATCTGTCGACCGCCGACAGACAACTTCGCATAGCTCCTTATTTTTCCGCTCTTTTTTCTCGTCACAAGTGGTTCACAGAAAGTACCTTCACATGATGAAGCATATACATTTCGAGGGAAATGAGGTTAATATCGAGGAACTCAGTAATGTTATGGCTTGTATTTTTATTAGTATTTCTTTTAGTAGAACGATGTTTGCCAATTTTTATGGAGGCCACGCAAAATCTGAGCGTTTCAGGGATTTTTTGTGAACTCTCTGAAATAAATGTTCACATAAAAATTATATAGTACGAGGGCAATGAGGGTAATATCGAGAAACTCAGTAATGATGGCTTGAATTTTTATCGTTTTTTTATATTTGCCAATTTTTTGTAGAGACCATGCAAAATTTGAGAGTTTCAGTGATTTTTTGTGAACTCTTTTTAATAAATGTTTACAGAGAGTACCTTCACATGATAAAGTATAAAGTACGAGTGAAATAAGGTTAATATCGAAGAACTCAGTAATGACTTGAACTTTAGACTGCTTATTGTATTCTAGCAGACCACGTTTGCCAATTTTGTATGGAGGTCATACAAAATTTGAGAGTTTCAGAATTTTTTTGTGGATTCTCTGCGAACTGGAGTGTTATCATGAAGTGGATACTTTGGTGAAACGTCGAGATTTTTATTTTCAATATTGTATTCACAATCCAAAAGTTTAGTTTATAGGGGATTTTAAAGATTTTCTAGATGATCCCAGAAATAAAATTCCAAATTCCTTCCATGGAACTCAAGTATCTTGATTCGCCCAAGAAAAAACCCCCTTGGCAGCCAATCAAATACAATTGCCGTTTGAAACTTCAGACAATTAAATCTGAGCATAAAATATCAAGCGGAAATTGAAAATTTTACTTCTGGACTTCATGAGTCTTTAAAAAAAGTCATGGTCATGCCTTGTAATAGACTGATTGAAGCGTTCATTATTTTTTCAGGCCATAAGACATTTTTTTTATCGGAATTTCAATGCCTCAATCAACCATTAGATTGAGGCAAATGGCAAATTCAGCTTAAATGAACAGGTTATTCACGAATGAAACCCAGCTCATGATATGACACAACTTCTGATTTCCACACAGAGTAAAGAAAGCGATCGTTGTTTGAAAATGTCGAAATTTATCCAACATTTTTAAATATTGTCCAGAAATTATAGCAGATCTCTCTGCAATTATCAAGGAATCGAAGAATCCCTGAAATTTAAACTGTTTTTAAACTTTAAAATGCTACTTTTGCAGGGGAAAAATGGAATTTTGGACGAGCATGGAATTTTTGAAAACGGTTATTAATCATTAAGCCTGAAATGACGCAAATATATGAGGTAATGTAGACTGCAAATTTTTTACATCAAAATTAGTAATTAAATCAGGTTAATGATCAAAAAGCATCAATTTGGAAGAACATATGTAACACCCAGCAGACACGGTTGGAGTAATCTGATCAGTTAAACCTCAATAATCCTACTTTTCCGCACACGCTTTGCTGAATTCAATGCAGAAATCAGACACTTCGGAATTTGCCATATCTGTCGGCCTAAATAACAGGCTTTACTCAAGTCCTCAACAATCGAAGGAAATCAGATTTCCCGGGCGAGAAAACAAGTCTCACAAACACGTAAACAACCTTTGAGTGGTCCTCGAAGTTAATCATGGGAATCGGGTTGCGCGAAAGGGACACATTCCCGAGCCGCATTGTTTCGCCATGTGAGGTCCGCATATTTTTCCTGGCTCTGGTCAGCGAAGAATTTTCGCAAAACATGAGTTTCCCCGGGTCGCACAGAAACAGACTGACAGACCAGAGGGCGCCAAGGGGAAAATGCAGCAGAAGAAAAATGACACGGAAGAAAATTCTTTCAACTTTGGCTCAAATGCAAGCAAAACTAGAACACTTCAATAAGCTTCAATTGAATATCTAAATTTGAAACCTTTTAAAAAAATAGAAAGCCGATGGCTTCAAACTCTTCAATTCAGCAACAATCATAAAAACTGTCACTCTAGAGAAAATTGACGCTGCTGGTGAAGGAAAAGCAGTACGGGTCAAAACATAGCGAAGCAAAAATGACGAGGACGAAAATATGACGACATATTCAGTTTATATTCTATGTTATTCTTCCTGTGACATTTTCCTTGCTGTGAAAATTACACCATGGACATTCCTCCACGCCATTTTCCTAAGCGACGTTTTCTTCTGACGAAAAAAAAATCCGACAATACACAGTTTAATTCCCTGAAGAAATTCTGCGAGAAATTTTTCCCGTTCCTTGGTGATTTGATAATAGAATATTATACTGTATTTTCCAAGAATCCTCTTGATTATCTTCCATTTGATTATTTTATTTCCTGCATGTTTGTCTATGTTTTCTGTGGCGGCAATGGCATTTTTTTGCGTCTGTATTTTACCATCTCGAAGGAATTATTCAATTTTTTTCCTGACACCTGCCAGAGTGCATTTCAACTTTTTCTACTTTTTGATGGATTTTATTCCATTTTTGACATATTCATCAGATAGACGAATATTTTCTCCTTCCCGGATAATTACCGAATATTGTGCTTTAAATAATGTGCACAGCTCGGAATGTGATGAAATCCGGAATCAAAACGCGATAAAAAGGGATAACTGCTTCTGAAAAATTTGTAAAAAAGAGGATGCCCAGTAAACGTGACAGCTCTGTGGGAGAAACGCCGAACATCAAAGCACGAAAAAAAAAATGTGCCAATTTTTGTTTATGGCGGAAAAATATTTGGCTTTTTGGCAGCAGGAAGCGGAAAGGCATGTCGGTCATCATGCGACTTGCGGGTTGATCTTTAGCACAGATAGTCACGGTGTT